>WTSP01018988.1:7745-37107 GCA_025331215.1 Actenoides lindsayi | reverse complement strand
CGTATCCGATCGAGATGTACATATTGCATTTATCAATCTTTGTTTTTAATTTTTTTTTTTTTTTGTTGTTAGTGAAATGCAATTCTTTTTTTTTAACTGGGGAAAAATAACTGTCCCTAACTTCTTTCAGGGTGGCCTGCGTGGAGACCAGCTCCAGCTGTCAGCAAGGTTGTCCCTCCCCGTGACACATGGCTCTGGCCGTGGGCAGGTGGGGCTGGGAGTCCTCTTGCTCGACTCTACTCCCAGCACCAAATATTACTGTCAATGGGCAATGGATCTCTTAGTCACTGTAGGTTTTTCTTAAGCACCGCACACCATTAGTAATAGCCACTGCAGAAAATAAATGCACAGATACATTATTAAATAAACGATTATTCACTGAAGCATGGCAGTCAGAGCCAAATGATGTCTCCTATAAACCAAGCTGCTGTGAGGATGAGAGGCAGTTATGCTCACTGGGCATGGTATAGCCGTACAACGAGGTGTTTCCTGGGAAATGGAGAGATGCTAAGATAGGTCTTACAGGCTCACGAGGCCTGGCCCAGGGAGCATTTTCAAGATTTCATATATTTCTCATCCATTCCTCATTCCATCATTGCATGATCCAGTTTTCCTCCTCGGCATTACATTGCAGCCTCCCAAAAATTCTTATTTGAGGTACAGGTGCACTGACCGCGAAGGCTTCCACGGGGACAACGACGTGGCAAGACGCACAACAGAAACAGCAAGGATGAACAGGAGACAAACGCACCCAGAACAGCTCCAAAACTCTGCAGTGCTCTCCCTGCCTGTCTGATCAGCAGTGGGAACGCTTTGGTAAAACTGTGACACAGTCTTCCTCAGAAAACTAAAAAACTGTGGCCAAGTTCAGTTCCTGGCTCTGGCAATGGACCTAAGGGTTCTTCAAAGCTGCCCGCCTTACCAGGGTTACCCCTAGATTTCTACAACATATCTGAGCATGGACTTCGGCTATTCATTTTTTACAGGTTTTTGCATCTCCTAGTGAATATCTATTACAAAGATAACCTTGTGCCGTCAGGCAGGTGTTTTCCATCTCCTCCTCTCGAAAGCCAACAGAGATGGCTTCACGTCTGGTGTCTAGAATAAACAGCGGACAGTGGCCAAAAGCCAGCGCGGTCGATCGGCTATTTCATGAGCTCAGCAGAGGAAATGGATGGCTTGAGTGCAGTTTCAGACTCCACCAAAAATAAATTAAACCATCAGTGTTCTCTGCACAACAACCAGAGGAGTTGGGGACTGCATGGGCAGTGAGACTGTGCCTGGACAAGGAATTAAATGCACACTATTAAGGTGCGGCAGCTCATATATTCTATGAGTGCTTTTGTGAAGACTTTCCACATCTCAACATGGTAAGAACTGGTCTAATTAAAGCCTAGACTCCTCACAAGACTTTAATTTGATAAATTTAGCCTGGATTAAACGACAGGCTTGTCTGTACTGGATTTTTCAAACGTTACCCACATGCCACACCTGAAATCTCAGCATACACAAAATCAGAAATGCACTTACCTACTCATCTCCCTAGGGCTGTTAAGGTTTATTGGCAGGGCTGTGGGCCTCATTATGTTCATTATTCATGCCTTAGAGATAAGTAGAGGACCTCTGTTTTCCTGCTAGAACATTATACATGCACAAAATGTGTTTCTTAATTCTGAATGAGAAGTTTGGAGTTTAGGAATTCACCCAAAGCCAAATTAAATCAAAGGGGGAGGAAAAAACCCCCAAACAAACAGCCCACCACCTCCTAATGATTTCAATGGCCTTTGGATCAAGCTCCCCCCTCTCTTGACAGCAACGCTTTCCGTGTTTTAGGTTATGCCTGGATAGTTTTTTGAAACCTTCTGTCTCTTATCTATGTGGGACCTTGCCAGCATTTTTTTTTTCATCTGTCTGTGGTCTCTGTCAGCATCGACATTTGTTTCTGCCACAACAACAGCCAAACGAAGTGCATTGAACTTGAATCAAAAGTGATTTCAAGATCTTTCAGTCTCCAAAAGAGGTTTTCAGATCCAGCTATTTTATAAAAATGACCTAAAGCCGCCTGGACGGCGGGCAGAGAGGGAGACATTCGTTTCCAAGTAGTGGAGTAATTCCAAAGAAGAATTACCCACCTCTGGCACAAGGAGCAAATGAATATTGAAATTACAGCAGATTATATTGGATTAAATTATTTATGGCAAACCTCACCTCACCTGGAAGGTTCTGCTGCTTTTTCCTGGCAACGTGCAAACTGGATATTCCAATTCTTTGGTATTCTGTGAAAGACTGGAAACATTTATGTTTCCATTAAGTTGCTAATCTTTCCAGAAGACACGATGGTGTCTGAGTTCGGAGCGTGATTACGATGCCTTAAAAAGTCCTCCGCAATGCTTTGAAAACATACATAATTTCGTCCATTGCTGGAGAGGGGATGCAGGTTCTTTTCCCCAAGAAAAGAATTTATGGAGCTATCAGCGGAGTTTTATGACTTTGAACAGCAAGCCACAGCATAATGCTCCAACCAGAAGGTACTTAAACCATAACGCTTTAAAGAGGTTCGAGAAAAGGACCTGTTCTGGAGAGCGACCTAACGACGACACAGCCACCGCTGGTTTATGCTGTAAAAAGGTAGCAACAGATGTCAGTAAAAGTAAATTGTGGGGAGGCCAGGGTTTGCCAGGGGGCCGGACTCTGTGCTGCTGCGCGAGCGCAGCATCGGCCCCGAGGGTTCCTGGCAGCGGATGAAAGCTCCGCTTGCTCCGTGGCCCTTCTAGCAGAGACAGAGCCTCTGCTCGTGGGCTTTCTGCTGAAGTAAGGCAGGGGAAAAGGCGATACAAAAAGTAAATGCACCTTTTAGAGGGAAGCAGAACTATGGGGCTATATAACATCACTGGGGAAGTTCTCAATATAAGTAAAGCTTTTCATTTGACAAAGCAGAAAACTTTTTGCCAGAGCGTATTAATGACAGTGCAAGTTTTTTTTTTTTTTATTATTTTTATTTTTCTGCAGCATTTGCAAAACTAAACCACTTTGTAATCCCTTCTTTTATGCAGAACAGATTGCAGCTTTAAGCAGAGGCCCATAAACTGCAGGTTCAAAGAAACCTGAAACTGAATTAGCATAAAAGCCGGAATTCTCATTTAGAGAACAGCAAGGCAACCGCTTTGCAGGCAGTTTTATGATTTTTTGGTTTCAAACGGAAACAAAGATAAAAAGTGGGGCTCAGGGAACAATAGGGCTGCTCTGTCTTCCCTACTCTTATGGGCCTGATCCTATAAAATACTAAGAGGTCTCCTCTGCTTCCGAGGACAGAATTTCGCACAGTTTTACACACGCAGAGGAGGTTTGAGGATTTCCTGAACCCTTCCACCATACCAAAGAGAAATCTTCACTGTCCTACAAATGTGAAGCCATTTCTCTCCCCAAGGTTCTCCAAACTGTGAGATCTTTGAGGTGAACACCACAGTCATCCTTCCTTCCCTCTGCCAACCACAAAGAGCAAGAATCCCTAAACTGACTCCTGGCTGTAACTCTTCAATCAGAAAATACATGCGTTTTATCTCTTATTCCACATACCTTCCTGTGGCTTGAATTCTGAGTTACTAAATGTATGGATGGAACATGGGTTAGGTGGATTTAAATCCTAGAGACCTTGCTGGGCTCTTGAGCTGCTACCTACACTACAGTCTAAGCAGGAATACTTTAAGATCTTATCGCTGAGTAAGAATATAAAATATAAATTCTTCCCCGTTCACCAGCACTCCTGTGAGTACACTTCATAAATGCACCACTTTTAAGATGTAGCCATTATCTTCCCCTAATTTCTGCCTGCTAGCAGGTTCTGCAACTGAAGAAGTATTTCAAATTAATTTGTCTGTCAATATCTGGGTACTGAATCAACTAATAAGAGAGAAATATTTTTCATTCTCTTTTTCGCAGTCAGAAAAAGAGACTTCTTATCACTGAATAAAGCATCCATTATTGCGTGCTGTAATCCCATTCTGGCTTTCAGGTCATTTTTAGCCCTGAAAATGCTGAGTCAGCACCATAAACCAATCAAGTAATTTCTTTCATTTTCTAACATTCAAGCAAAATAATGAAAATCACATCTCGTTTGATGAGGAGAATATACAACAGAAGTCTCTTCTTCCAAGGATAATTTTAAAAGAGGTATACCGAGTAAAGAAATACTATTGCAAAAACAAGTAGCTAATGTAGGGTCTCTTCTGCCGAACACATACATTCCATTTTTGACTGTCACCTCCTATTTAGATGGTACATTACGAACAATAAATCTGCACGTTTAGCCAGCTTCTAAACCATGCAAAGACATTAACTTGGCAAAAGAATGACCATTACTTTGATGAATGAAACATTCGCCTAAAATATTCATGTACAATATGATAATATCCAATTGATAACCCAAAAAACCCCACCCCGACTGCAGATTTGAATAGCTGAGATGTATATGAGAGAAACCAAATAACATACAGACGAGGAGTTATTATGGCATTGTTAGAAGAACCAACAAATGAAAAAAAAAAAAAAAAAGCTTGATAAATATTTTCCATAACAAAACACAATTGGTTTCAGTGGGATACAGCTCTGTTTCTCATTAGTTATCCTTCACTTGTCAGACAAGTTCCATATTTCACTGAAACCCGCTGAGTATTCTTTATAGTTTGCTGGGGAAAGTGGCTATACATTTAGCACATTCCCTTTATGCTGTGTGTTTTCACAGGTCTTTCTTTAAAACACACTACATGCTTTTGCTTCTTTCCCTTAGGATAGTGGGTTTCGACATCCAAGAAGAGTTTAAAAGCAGGTAACAAGTCATCACTTTTGAAGCTGCAGAGCCACTGAAGAGGTGCAATAGCCCCAGCAGCCATTATCAGTGCCTGCCAGGGTGCCACAGTATCAAGTTATATGATAAAGCACTCAGCTGACACCAGAAAAATAATCATTCTCTCTCTCCTGCACCACCCCCTTTTTCACAAGGAGGCTTTTTACACTCATTAAATGCAACCTTATCTCTGAAAGACTGCAATCCTCAGCAAATGACAAGTGTGCCTAATCTCATTTTCTGACAAGCGATTCTGACAGCACCTTCCTTTTGATTTCTAAGACACGTAGCTAGACATATATTAATCTGTCAGTCATCGCCCCTAGGAAGGATGGAAAAAAAAAAAGGAGAGACAGAGATGAACATTTGTGAATGTGAAGGGAACAAGGCAAGAAAGGACTAAGGGTCCTTTTCTGGCTATTTTAAGCGACACAACCGTGTTTCTCCACTCCTCCCACCCCAACGTGGCACCCAAGCCTCTCAGAGCTGCAGACCTACATGTCTGCAAAGGTGAACTAACACGCGTTTTATTTAAGGTATGAGTGTGGCCCAACAGCTATGGACTAGATGTCAGCTGTGGGTATATTTTCAGGTTTTCCCTGGTGTGGAACGCAGTGGGACTCTCATTTCACCTCTCTGCGCCTCAGTTTTCAGCACGGCATACGAAAGCGTGGCATAAATTCCAAGTGTTACTGTCACCACAGGGCATATTTCAGTTACGGATGTGGGGCTTCCCAGTACTGGTACTATAAATTTTGAGACTTCATTCCAAATTTATGGATTATGAAATGTTCTGCAATAACACTGTTTTGTTTGTTTGTTTTGTACGAAATGCTTTGTTGTTGCAGTCGCTGTAAGCCCCACTTGGCTTTGGTCGCCAGCCTGGCTGGAACACGTTAGCAGGTACAGGCAAAGGCAGGTTTGATAAAGCAGCAAGATTGAAAGCATCAAATTGTTGTCAAGTCTTAAAACAATTCTGTGCTAACACTCCAAGTGCTGTAAAACGAACGCGTTTAGTACGACATCGCGGCCCGGCAAGGTGCAAACTTATCAAGACTGAGTCAAGTTGCACGTGGAGGCTACGAGAAGGGAGGATTTCCAAGAACTCCCAGCTAGGAGAAGATGCATTTAAATATGGAGAGTGTTATGGAGCACTGACAAGAAGCGGTAAATGGGGGCAACTCACAAGGATTTGCCACACAGCAAGCGTGCAAAATACAGGTGCTTTATGGATGATGTATGATATGCATTGGTGAGCACAGGGATGGGGGGTGGGCGGAGGTAGGCTGCTCGGTAGCTACAACCCTGCAAAAGGGTGTAAAATAAGCAAGATTCTGCTAGTGGGACCCAAAGGACGAGGGAACATGAAATGAGGTGGGAGGCAGCATTCTTTACCTTACGCAGATCTGTTAGTTATGTTCCTCATAAACACGCCTTCTCCCTCTTAGCATGTGAGTCATATTAATATTCCTACCCACCAAATGCTAAATTAGAGTAAATTATACAGATTTACCATCTATAACATTTGCTCGCTGACCAGTTTGCACTTGCAGAGAGCCTTCCCAGCTGGCAGCACATCCTTCTGCCTGGGGACGTCCCAGGCGCCACAGCTCCCAGCTTGGCCGTGTTTGGTACCCTCAGCTAAGAGCTACTCACTCCTCCTCTCCCTTCCTCTGTATCATATTAAAGTACAGCAGAAACTTTATTGTTCATAATGGGATAAGAAAAAAAAAAAAATCAAATGAAAGCGAAGTACAAAGGGGCTCAAATCCAATGCTTTAAAGCGATGCCATTTTCATAGTAATACAGTCATTAAGTATTTGTTTGATGGTGCAAAAAGTAGGCCAAGATCTTTGCTAATACATTTTATTAATCAATACCTGCAGTAGAAGATGGGAACAATTAAAGTTTTCCTCCCCGCTCAGACAACGCAGCATAAAGCTTGTGATCTACTTAAGGAGCCCGCCACTCAATGGAAAGATGAAAAGACTTCTTTAGTTTTACTTAAGAGCTGAAACGATGTTAATACTTCAAGTGTTTAGGATCTGGTTCTCAGAAAGACAGTAAATTAGCAATGGCAGGAAAGCTGCCTGCTGTTGCCGAGTCCCCTTCCTCACGCTTCCACGCTGATGTCACCACAACTGGGAAACTCACAAATACAGTCTGGAGTTCATCGAGCCTGCAAATAATGCCGGAGAGATTTCCTTTGCTGTGCAGGACACTTTAATAAATAAGCCCCGCTGAACCACACATCTACTGCTCAAGTGCTTATAAGGAAACATGTAAACCCGACACCCACACAGTTTATAATTATGCTGGATTGTTTTTAATCAAACAAATAGTTGCATCTAAGTTTCTAGTTGCCTAGATCTAGTTGCATCTAAGCTTCACGCTGTAGAAAAGCCAGTAGAGACAGAAAAGGCCTCGTCCTATGGGGAAAATCAGTGAGGGGAAACCAGGCAGTTAGTTCAGTGTGTGGACTTCTAGCTTGGGAAAGGAGAGCCTTCTCATCTCACCCTGGGGGTTGCTGATATGGGCATCAAGTAAGAGAAAACTTCCTGAAATCTACTCAAAATGCATCTATCCTTGGGAGACTCCAGCTCTGTCCCTCCAGCAGGGGCCACCATGACCCAAAGGACATACTTATCTCTTTTCCACCTCTTGGGACCTCCAAAAGTGTACCTTGGCCGTGATCCTGGTAGGTCATGGGCCACCGGTGTTGGTGCATCTCTCCTGCACTGACCCACTTGACTGCTTGGCCTCCGGAAAAAACTTTTGATAGATGTCTCATGGCACAAGGTACAGCACAACCACGTAGGAGGAGAGGATCCTTGCAACCCAACAGGCAGGACAATCAACATTTCCTCCTGCTCCTCACAGGGGAAACGCCAAACAAGACAAATGCAGGTAGTACCAAAACCTGAACACTGCCCAGTTGCATCTACTATTTGATGCTCTGGTGAGAGCAGAACCTCACCCAGGACCTCTCAGCCTTCTGCTATGGAATGAAAGGATCCATGATGTGCATGAGCTGACCTTACAGCCCAAGAGAAAGCACAGACAACGGTCGTGTTTAAAACAGTTTTTTCACACCATCACTAACAGAAATACAAATACAAGTGACCTTTTAATTTGTATCATGAGACCTAATCAAGCTAATGCTTAAAACCTTGGAGATCGATTCATGTCACATAGCTGACCTCTTGTAAATTTGCTCTCTTGTTTCACTCAGTATTAAGCCTACCAGGAGCTTTGCTGTTTCTAACCTGCTCATCAAAATTATAGGAGAACCTTGCTAATACCTTCTTGAAGACTCCCGATTTTTTTGTGCATCTTCACCTGGGCTTGCACAAGTCTACACTCAAAGCTCCGTGGAAGGCCACAGCACTCACAACAAAAAGCTCAGCAACAAAATAAGCTGACGGATTCTGCGCTAGTCCAGCCTCCATACACACATCCAAATCTCTCAAAAAGTTCTGATATAAAGTCCTCAGAAAATAAAATCCTTATAACACAAGAAACAATTCTTACTAGCTCTCAAAACACTACTTTTCTTTCATTTAAGATTCTAGCAAAACCTAACTTCTTTGTCTCTCAAGCTCCCTTGATCTCCTTTACTTTTAGCTGTCACATAAAGTCAATTGGCTGCACCTCTCTGCTTGATAAAGACGTGCCAAATGTTCTGATGTATCTTTAATGAGGAGGTAGATAAGACATAGTCCAACAAGGTGCTGAACACTTTGACCCTAAGCTAGCAAAGCACTTAAATATCTGCTTAACTCTAGGCATAAAGAAGTCCTTTTGAAGCTAAGGGGGCTGTTCTGGCATTCAGACTTAGGCACCATTTCATACATTTTGCTGGATTAGGGACAGAGCCTTTGCAAGGCTGAACCTCAGTTACTGAGAGAGCAAAAAAAGTTCAAAACAGACCGCTAACCTCCTGAGAGTCAGGCTGAGGGGTTTCGAGGCAAATTACGGAACGTCCCCCCACAATTAATTGTGTCAGTCACGTTACACGTCATACTCTGTGTATTTTTACTGCGTTAGCGGGAGTGGGCAGGGTTATTTTCTGTTGCAATGCTTCATGAATGGGATGGAAACACATGAATGAGCTGCAAGGATGACAGCTTCGCATTTCCTTCAAAATAAATGGTCGAGTTTACAAGAAGAAAAGGACAAATACAAAATAACACAAATAAAAATTAATGATAGGAAGGGTCACAGAAAGGAAGCCAAAAAGAGTAAAACTGACACCAAAGCTGAGCTATTGTTCCCGAGATTCAGTTAATCAACTGATCTATATCCAGTCTGGGTTATTCCAGGCATTACTGGAGGAGGTGTGCTTTGAGAATCTAATATAATACATGAGAGTCCTGATAAAACTTTAACCTGTTTTGATAATACAGCTACATGTTCTACTCCACACACACTTCTAAGAAAGGCTGCCAGATCTTATCACAGTTAGTTATTAATCTATTTGTTCCTATAAAATATTTTCTCTTTTCTTTCCCCCTGTTTTAATAATTCACCTTTTCTAAAGAGGAACTGTTTTAATGTAGGGAAAAAGCTGCAGCATATAAAAATGTGAATGGAAAAATGGGTAAGGAGATAATGTTTGTTTAACTGGGATGGAAGAGTTATTTTAGAAGTATTTTACATCATTTGAAAAGCACTGAGTACTATTTTATGCCTCTACCTGAGGAATAAAAGTCATAGTTATGAGTCCAACTATGCGTATTTCAATAGCAAAGTGAGATTGTAACAGATACATAAAAATTGCCTTTAAAAGTATCTCAAGTAGATTTTTTTCATGAGTAAAACACTGGCAACCTGAATGTTAATATAATTCTCAGCATTTCAGTGGAGCATTTTGTTCATCTGCACAACGCTACAGAAAACAGAGCATAAATCATTCCTGCTTAGCCCTGTGTCATCTCCATTCTGGCAACAAGGAGGCAAATGGCTGCCCTGGGGCTGTGCAGTACTTCACTGGCAAGGCTGGGGCTGGGACACACTTCCCAGCACCCAGGCCAGATTCAGGTCTCTCTACGTTACTGCTTCCACTTCTTGTAAAATTTATATAATGTGTATGATGCTTGGGGTTTACGGGTGCGTAAGAAGTTTTAGCTGATTTATAAATAGCTACTATGCAAATTAAAAAAAAAAAAAAAGAAAAAGAAGTTAATCATTACCAGGTCGAGCTTCTCTGTCTATAGAATATTACACATAATATGATAATTAAGTCTTTCTACTAAGCAGTGTGTTGCAGTATTACGGCGTGAGCCTCTTTGTATCACCCAGGACGTATGCAGAGGAGAAGGCTATAAAAAGCTGCCTCAGCTGGGTTTATTTTAAGAGGCCTTCAGACCAAAAGCCTCATCTCTGCCTTGGACCTGGCAGGAAAGCTCACAAGAAGTCACCCGGGCTCCCCATTAAAATACTGTTAGCACATGCGAGAGTTTTTGTCTTCTTTTTAGTTCAAACAGTCGTCTGGGAGAGACAAAGAAACAAAGTACTCAGACCGCTGGAAATCTCTGACAAAGACTTTTCTTCCTGGCACACACAGGGACAACCCCACCAACTGTGTCAGGTTTTCCCCCCCACCCTGAGTGACAAGGCAAAGGTCCTGACTAAAAGCCCCCTTGGGGGGGGACACACAAAAGATGGCCCAGGACCTCAAAGGCAACACCCCGCTGGATAGCAGGGAGGTCCCCTCCCCCCCCCCCCCCATCTCCTTTTAACTTAAGCTCCTGCTGACTGCGGAGGGGCTTCTAATTGCATTTCACAGAGGCTGAACAAAACGTGGTCTTGTCTTCCACCCAGCAGTGACCCTGGAGGACGCGGGATACGATGTGAGGTTTCAGAGCGGGAACAAAAAAGGAGTTTATCATGTCAGCAAGCCGTGCAGAGCTAACGGGGAACCTTGTTTGAGATTATTTGCGTGTCGCCGCATCTCTAGCTAGGAATAAACGGTGGCAGGTTTTCACGGAAGTGGTCTGCTCGGATTTGAACGTGGGGCATCTGCAAACCCACCCCGTGCGAGTGGGCCAGGGTTTGATCCGATATGCAGCACCAGGGGAATGCCGGGCACAATGGAAGGTGGTTGCCTTGACCAGTGGAGTGAAGATGTCCTTTTGTGCTGGAGAAAAAGAACCTTCGCTCACTGACCCAGGTCTGGATGCGGAGATGGGTTTTTTGGCAAATTGTAACCTTGATCAAATGACACCCAGGATGATCTAAACAACCTAATTAAAATTCTCCCAGTGCACGTAGAGCTATGGATCCTTTGCAAGAGAAGGTTTGGCGGAAGCCTGATAGATTTCATGGAAGTACAGGGAAGTGGTTTTAGGGGATGCAGAATGGGAAGGAAGCCTCAAGCCAGCCGGAATACAGGCAATGCCGTGGCAGCGCAGACACCGGGCGTGATTTAAATCAGCCACAGAAGTATACTGGAACCCAGCAGAGGTAGCGCTTGGCCATCTTACCTTCCATTTTTGATGACAAAAAAAGGTCTGCATTATTATGCATGAAGAAAACACTCTCATCAAAAAATAAAACAAGTCAATAAAGAACTATCCCTTTAACAGCTGATAGTCTCTTTTCCGCTTCCCTAATGAGATTGGCTCATTCTTTTCCTTTTGCATTCAAATTTCAATCTGCAACACATTTTCCACATTACAGGATGAACCATATATCTCTTTTCCCACATTGCACAACACTAGACCCAACACAATACATCAAAATCCCGACAAGTGGAGTTTATCCCGTGTTCCCTTTGCCGATGCTAGACAATGAAACCCACCGCTGCCGAGCCCCGAGCTCAGAGAAGAGAATTAGACCTAGAATGAGGTTAGTTAGTCACTGCTGATTCATCACGCATTTGAGATTTGGATTAACAAGCCATTCATCCCCGATTCCTTGTATGCAGGCCTGCGTTTCTAAAAGGAGTGGTTTGTTGGTTGTTTTGGGGCTTTTTTTATTTACTAACTGACAATAGTGGAAAGCCTCATATTCACATCCATATTATAATAAATGCATTATAAATGAGTAAGTAGGAAACAGTAAGGAAATGATGTTTTACTTTTAAATGCTAATTATGGAGCCCTGGTGCAGTTAATGTGTAGGGTGTTCTGTCAATTTTTAATGTTTATGCCAAGTGTAGTCTTCAATTTAACATGAGCTTTTAATCCTTTGAGTACTAAATTGCCTTTTAATGCTTGCAGCACAACATTGTGTTTGCACAAAGTCAGGACTGAAAAATGAATTTACTACAAGATATGTGCATGTATGGAGGGGGGAGGAAGTACAAAGGACAAGATATTTTTTTAATGATGTTGTTAGAACCATACGAGAGGAAGGAACTGCTTTCAGGATGTACCTGGCAATTGTTAGCAGTGGCAAAAGGCTGCAGCTGTTGATTTAGTAGCTCTGTTGAAGGATTTTCAGACATAGCTCTGTCAAGCTCAAACAGTTGATGCCAAAAATTCACGGTTCATACCCATTAAGGAAACCTCGAGACAAATACGGTGAAAGGCATTACCATAAAGAGGTACCTGCATGTTCAGCATGACAAAAGCACTTACAAAGAGAGTTCTTCACCTGGCAGTACTTACAAGAAACGCAAAGAATAATGCTGGTTTGGAAAAGATACGTTACATCATCATTTTCTGGGTTCACTGGTTTGGTTTTGCCTTTTCAGCCGCCATCTGATGGGGGGTATGAGGCAGTTCTCAGCTCTCAGCCTGCTACAGTTAGTACCAAGGCTACGGCGCAACAACCACGGGGCTGAGGATGCTTTAACCCAGCTTGACCCAACTGGTCTTTCCCAGTCTGCCCTTCAGTAACCCTGTGCACAATCAGACTCAGAAAAATGGCTCAGGAGTCCACACTGGGGAGGGTAGAACTTCACAGCAAACAGGACAAGTACAACAACCACCCCGTGCACACTATCAAGGTTTCTTTGCCAGGGCACAGGGTCCTCGCTGGCTCCTGCTCCAGGATTTGGTCAACTGGACAAAGCCCGATACAACCTCCTGTCACCAGTGCCTCCTACCTTCCCTCCCTGGCACACGCTGGGACGCAGGGGAGTTAAGGCAGCCTGTGAGGCTAATCCCTATTTATCTCCTTGGTGAACAGACTTTTTAAAATGACACTGTTCGCATGCTTAAAGCTCCAAATTTGACTTTCCTTGACAGCAGCCATCTCAGGAATCCCAATGAGGTTTATTTTTGGCAGTCGAGCCTTCACAGAATAAGCTTTGCTGCATGTACGGTTTTCAACGCACCAATGCAATTCTGCAGATGAGGAAAACTGGGGACCTGAGGATTTCTGTACATCTTGATAATGTATCCTCAGCTTTACTCCAGGTTAGACCCAGAGGGCAAAAGCTAATCAATTAAAATCTCTCTTTCCTTTCTCTCTTCCCCCACAGCTCCACCATCCATAAGATTTTCAGAAGCTATTGCAGGTATTTGAAAACGTTTTTCCTTCTTCCTCTTTCTAGCACCCCACGTATGACAACGTGCAGGTTACACTGGCTGCTCCAGTAATTTGGTTTTATGGGAGGAAGCATCTACTTGCTTTCGCCAATTAGCCAGTCACGGGGAATGACAGTCAGAAAGAGCCAGAAACACAAAATGGGGTAAATCGCTTTATGATTAAATAATACGGCTTTTTAAAAGGTGTCTGTAAAGGAAAACTTTGCCATTTACAGGTGCAGTTTGAGCTGACGAGTTGACAGGAAACTTTTGAACGTTACTTTCTAAAAAACTGCAGCTGAAATAAATCTACGGGCCTCGTTCTAGGAGCACGTCCATTGAAGTTGAGCACAGGACAAGTCTCGGCCACGTAAAACCAGCAAACCATTCTGCGTTAAGCACCGCCTGCGAAACGGAGAGCCAAACCAACAGAGACGGAGGGCGAGGGGAGATGCACAGCGCTGAGCCAGCCCAGCCTCCGGCTGCCTTCACCCCACACTTCCCAAACCCTCCCTGTTCCCCAAGAACTTCTGCTGCTCTGTTTTTAGGGCCTGCGTTGAGACTCCCTGTCTGTACCGCGGAGAGCCCGTCTTCCCAGCAGAGCACCAGTATCCCCACCCTCATGGCTCGCAGCCCGAGGCTGCTGCTGATGGCGAGGGTGAGACCTGGCAGCTGGCAGCCGGCCAGGCCTCGGGCCCTTGGGGAGCTGCCTGCGCCGCTCCCGCTCCCCACCCGGCACCTGAGCTGCAGGTTCAGGGTGTCTCGGAACGGGCCCGGGGCGATAATCGCACCCCTCTGCACAAGTACCAATTCTGCAGAGGGGAGGTTGGAAAGTACATGTTTGGGACTTCTCCCCTATCTTTACCCGGCCCATTGCGGCGGTAATGGCATCCAACTAAATGACCTGGCTCCGAGAGCTGAGAGGGCCAGGAAACCACAGAGTGTGAATCTGACTTTTTTTCATGTCATTACACCATTTCTTTAAGTCAACTGCTTAAAGCTTGGTGCTCAGAGGCAAGCTTAGGCCCACATTTATCTCATCTCACTGAGATGTTGAACACCCTGGCCCCAGTCACTTTTTTCCTATACTGAATTCTATTTTCTAACACTATGTTTTTTCTATAAATGACAGGTACCTACAACACGACCATACTTTAAAGAACCCATAGAGTATAATTCATACTTTAAGGAACCAAATATATGTCCTCACTCGATCGGTTGCCTTTGATCTGGTGATTTCATTTATGCAGATAAAACTGAATTAGATGCCAGTTTTCAAAGCTTGGTCTTCAAACACTGGCATTACCTTTAGAGAGAGGGGATAAAGCAGAATCCAGACAGTGACGGTGCATCCCACTCCGCCGCGTACACGCGCCCTTTGGAGCATCACCACATTCATGGCTTCAGGAGGAGGACGTGGCTGTACACGCCCAGCTGAGCTCGCTACAGTCCTACAGACCATATGTTCAACATATTTAACTACCCCTCTATTAGGGTTAGAGAGCCAATAGGAGGATTGGAAAAATGAAGCCTTTCAAATAAAACTTCATTGAATGGGATGGCTGCCAGAGCAAGGCTAGGTTCTGTCCGGTGGGACAGGACACTCCAGAGCCCAGTGATGGTGGCAGTGGGGACAGGGACATGCTGACTTTCTGGCTGGGGTCAGATCTCAGCCCTGTCACAAGCCACCTAGCACTTTTCATGTATTTTAAAATAAGATGAGAATAAGAGCTTATGTATTTACAGCATGTTTAATTTGTCTTACCTCTTCCTCATAAGTATTTTTACTTCCCTCTCCTGTTTTTTTTTTAATCCTACCATTCAAGATTGAATTTTTCTCTTTTCCTTTTCATGTCATTGAGATGTAGAGTGTCTGTATTAGATCTTGTTCATTTATGTATCAAGGCATCTTATTCTGTATTACTTCCATATCTTGGATGTTATCTAAAGCTTTTTATATAGTAAGAGAGAAATTACAAGGTTTATAATTTCCCTTATACATGTAACAAAAAAGATAAAGCATGAAATTGCAGAGCTGTGACTAATTTTCTATAAAAGTTCAACAACTTCCAGCAGGCTACAGTGGAGATTCAGTTGGATTTGGTCTGTGCCTTCAGCTCTGTCTCTGTATGCATCTATGTTTGTACGTGTATATAATTACAAACTTTTGTATGTGTTTTATACATGTCAAATACACCACACTTGGGTGAAAAGCCACATGAAAACACCAGATAAAACTCTTCTGAGAGGATGCGGCATGCCTGCAGTAGACAGGGAGTTACACTGGAATTTTGTAAAACACCAGAGAGCTTTTTAATAGGTCTTGTTTGGACAAGCAGATGAAAGAAGGGATTGAGTTTACCCGCACCTGCAAAACCGAGCTTGGAGGAATAAACACTCAGCAAGAAACTTCTGATTCTTTGTGCACCTGCCTAGGGCAAAAGTACCGCAGCACTAGCTTTACTCCTGGGCTTTCAAATACATCTAAATTTTGACCAGGCTGCAGATACAGCAGCTCTAAATTGCTGGCTGGGTGTCCCCAGAGACTATAAGCAAGCTGGCTCGTGGCAGCATCTGAGCACCACGCTGTGCTCTTCAAGTCATGGGAAAGGGAGAAAGCTCAGCACCTCTCAGGATCTGATGAGATCAGGCCAAAGTCACTCAAAGAACAGCAGCAACTTAGATATCAGACAGATGAGGCAATGCAAAATCAGCCTCTTAAAATGACGATGTAATTAATGACGATGGAGATCTACCCCTTCTGATGTCCTACTGAAGACCAAAGGAAATGAAATCTAATTAGCAATCATTCACCCAATATCATCCACACTGCTGGTGTCAGACAATTACAAATGGTTCAGCGGTGCCTGGATCCCCATCCCAGATGTCCAGGACACAGTGAGGTCAACCCTGCATCCGTGGCAAGGCTATAGCAGCCCAATGCCACCAATTCCTGGGCTCATCAGCAGCGTTAACGAGGCCTTGCAGCTTGCCACAAACTCACAGCTGCCAAAGTCAGCTCAGGAGTTAAAAGAAATGTTCCCACTGTGGGATTTGTCCACGGAGCCAGATTCCTCTCCCTAAGCCAGATTTCAGAGAATACAACGTCCCGATCATATTGCCCCAGCATATCATGTGGCCAGCAAGTCCTGCTCTCTCCCTGCCCCCTTTCCAGCTGCCTCAGATGTCCAACTCTCCGAGTTTAAGTTTCTCCGCCATTCATTTCTACAGCACACTTAACAACAGTGAGCCTTAAAACAAACCCCAAAAACAACCAAAAACCCAAAACATTCTGTGAATTTAAAGGTATATAAAGTATTTTTGCCATGCTGCCTGATGTTTAACTGGCCACACTACGCAGTAACGAAGGTAACTCAGTCTCGAAGCAGGTCTTAACACTGGACAGCCTGACCAGCCTTTTACAAGTGCTTTGCAGTGTCACATGAACTCACATGATACACACACGCAGATAAAACCAGGCATCTCTGCTTGTTCAGCTGATCTTCACCTGCAGAGCACGTGGAGCCAAACCTGCACCGAGATGAAACGCTGCTCGACGTGTTGGCCGATGGTGGTTCAGATCAAAGGGGGCACACGCTAGTCGCATCATGCCAGTTTAACTTCAGAATTCCCAGAGAAGCTGGTTATCATCTCACATCCTATGATGCCTTGGTGGGGTTCACTTCCCAGTGCTGCAGTCAAGAAGCCAGAGAGGGCTGGAAGCTCTGCTTGGTCACGGCATGCACTGGTGCAGCTGTACTATGCTGGAAATCCATCCGTATTTTAATGTACGCGTTTAGACAAAGAGAGATTCCAACAGAGAGCTCTGAGGATGATTAAGGGACTTAAACATCTCTCCTATGAAGAAAGACTGAGAGAACTGGGGCTGGTTAGTCTTGAGAAGATAAGGCGGAGAGGGGCTCTTATTAATGTCTATAAATATCTGAGGGGTGGGTGTCAAGTGGAAGGGCGCAATCTGTGGTGGCCAGTAACAGGACAAGGAATAATGGGTATAAGCTAGAATGTAGGCAGTTCCACCTCAACATGAGGAGAAACTTCTTCACTGTGAGAGTGACAGAGCCTGGAACAGGCTGCTCAGAGATGTCATGGAGTCTCCTTCTCTAGGGACTTTCAAGACCCCCCTGGATCTGTTCCCATGTGGCCTGCCCTGGGTGACCCTGCTCTTGGCAGGGTGGTTGGACTCGATGGTCCCTTCCAACCCCTACCATGCTATGATTTTATGAATAAATGTTTTTAGAAAGTTTCGAGCACATACTCTAGTATGGTAATACCTTTCCAAAGCTGTGAATTTCACTAAATCATTTTTACTACCCTAGTTTTGAATGAAATATAAATATTGTAGGTGAGAAATAGGGTTGGCGTAATGGGCACGTGCTGCATACAAAGCTCTGCAGGGCTGCAGAGCTGTAACATAGGGCCCACTTGCATTTCTGGAACGCTTTTCATCTGTCAGCTTGCTTCAGTCAGCATATTAAGGGAACTTAAATCATATAAGCACAGATTATGATCTCCTTTCTTTTTGAGCAAATGTGGAAGTCACGTGAGCTCAGGAAAGCTACGTGGTGTATGAGAATGGCAAGGAGATCAACTAGAGAGCCTGATGGAAACCCAAATTTCCCTTATGCCAGCCTTGCACATAGACTCTAAGTCTATAAATTTCCTTTAAAAAAAAAAATATAATTGAGAAAGTCTGGTATTGCTTTTTTATGTTATTGCATTGCCTAAGAGCCTTAGTTATGAACTTAGATTCTGGATGTCTAAAATAAAAAGCCAGTTCCTATCTTAGAGTTGTGCATTACATAAACTAAGACATTCATTGCCCAACTGAACCCAGGCTAACGCATTGCATCTAGTTCCTAAAAGCATCCACAGGAGAAATGAAAGAGCAAACAAAATAAACCCTAATGTTGCACGTGAATTAAATATACACAGCCCTTTACTACTCGGTATTTTCCACCTTCACTATTGATAATAAAGCAAGCAAGAGAGCCTGAAGTTTCTTTACTCATAATGATGAGTGAAAGCTGGATTCTTAACTCCGTGATCCTTCAGAAATTGTCTGTGTCTATTATATACTGAGAGTCAGCACCTCAGCCTGTTAAACTGTCACACCTCTTGTTCAGGTTTCTCCTATGATAATCTCCTCCCTGCTCAACTCCAGATAACACAATGCATTCCCTCTTCTGCTTTCTGAGCTTATTTGCAGACGTAGCCATCCATAAGAAGCTTTAAATGTGTATTACACTACGGTAAAAACCCCTGTGGCCCACCAAGTAGTGGGCTGGAAAACCAGTTTAGATTCGCAAAGAAGCTGGTATTAAAATCCTCAAGGACTTAGCAGTTCAGCTTGTCATGCGTTTTAAGAGCCGTGAATAATAAAGGAGCACGGGTAAGTCTACTAAAAAACTGAAATTCCATCATTTCTGCAGAATAAACAAAAACAAAACAATGCATTAGCTATGCAATGCTTCTCGGCACCACAGTCTGAACGTGTCATTAAAGTCAGATTTTACCCATGAAAAGTATTTTTGAAAAGTAATGAATACCCCAAACTTTACATAGACTTCTCATTTCCTTCCTACGGCCTCTCTGTTGGAGGTAGACTCAGATTAAGTTGGTATAGCCAATTCCTCCAGCTCTACGAGGCTGGAGTCCTATTTCTTAAGGCTCACATGTTGCATATTGTACTCTAAACTAGACCCTACCTGGAAGTGTAAAAATTTGGGAGCATAAATCTATGATGTTTCACAGATTCTAGAAAAAAAACAAGTGAAGGAGAGCTAGAATGAAATCGCCCTGTTGGTGCATCAAGTTCACGTTCACATTTCCAGGTCCTAAGGCACATGGTAAGAACAATTCCCTCATCTCTTGAAAGAGCTGCTTTATTACAAAATCCATCTGGATTCCTCTGTGCTCAAATCTGAGAAAAACATGGCTTTATTAGTTAAATGAGGAACTGCTTTTAAAGAAGGAGCACAGCACTGAGAAAGTTCTTGTGCAAATTCATGTGGAGAACATCTTTGCTGATGTATAGTCATGAATAACCAGCATTGTCTTGTCCCTGTTCCAGTTAAAGGAAAATATCACCATCGATTTGAGGAAGGAACAAAGTGCTGCTCAGTATCCCCATTGCTGGTGTGGTGATGCTCTAAGGAAGGCAAAACAAACCCTTACATCCAAATTAAATCTTAAGGAGGCAGGGGAGGGGAAGGTGCCTGGAAACAACAGAATCCTGAAGGATGTTATTAAAACAGGAAAAATACAGAGCAACAGCTACAGTCAACAAGGTACGGCCAAGCCTCCTTCCAGCCTCCTCCAATGGCAAAAGCAGAGCACCTCAGGCTTCTTACTGCTTTTGACTGTATCTCAAAAAAAACCCCAAACCCTATAAAATAATGGGATTGAGTCTTCTCCCCGGTATAGTGCCATAAATTATAAGTGATTCCCCCCCCCCCCAAATGCTGGCATTGCACTAGCGTAAATGAGAAGACAGCCAGACATCACAGGCGCAATGCTAAACCGGGCGCTGCATCCAAAAAATACTACTACATTAATTCCCAGAATGCATACATGGCAGACATTATTCAGGCCATTGCAACCATCTCAGCCTCGAAATGACAGCGAATGACAGAGGACAGCTGCGAAATATCCATCCACCATGCACGGCCACCGACTGCCCTGGCATCGCACTCGGGAGGAGTCTGCCCCAGCTGGTGCTGTGAGGAGAGTTGTCAATTAAGCCTTGTGGACAAGTCGCCGAATTCTCAGAAACACGCAACTCCAGCAAAGGATACTGCAAGGTTACCCATGAAAGACAAGTCCTAGGGGTAATATTCAAGAGCAGTTCCTCAGTTGGTAGCCGCTTCCTGCTGCGGAATGTCACTCACACAGAAAGTCACGATGCCTTGATAGGCTTCACAATTCCCCATCAGTTCTCCAGCTGCTTGGCTAATCAGATATTATTACCTCCTTTGTGTTTTCTTTCCCAACCCTCTCCTTCTCTGGCAAGGTTGCTGTAAAAGGACTCAGTAATGATTCCTATCTAAATATTTCACTTGCGATACAAAGATCTGTATTTTACGTACCATGGAACTTCCGTTGCTTTGTCTTTCGACAAAAAGCTCCCCAGGCTTCTGGGAATAAATACTGATAATTGTACCCAGCCCCAACAGAGAGCATTGTATATTAAACCAGGCAAAATTGGATTCAAATGCAGTAATCGCTGAGGATGTGACTTCAGCACACCCAAGCCCTGAAGAGACAGGTCTGGGAACCTCTATTTCAGGCTTGAGGTTACACCAGAAGATCTTTCTGTGCCACACGGACACCCCAGCAGGACACGTGGGAACCAGAGCTCAGTACTGTGCTTCCCAGCTCTGCAGGGTCACCTCTTCATTGGAGATCCCCCCTCGCCGCAAGAACAGGAGTGAAAGGAACTTTTCAGGCGTTTGGCATTGGCCTGCATCCTCTATAGACATTAGCAGGCATGCTGCCACTAAATTCCTCGGGAGAAGATGCAGGTCAGTGCTAAAAGCTTTAGAAAATCTGATGTGCTAAACACCAAGGTTTCAACTTTGCCTAAATTAGAGGAGATTAAACTTCAAATTTCCAAAGCCAGGCAAATTGTTATGAGTTATTTTTTCTGCCAGCTCTCTAAGAAGATGGACCTGGTGCCTTTAAAGCCTTCAGCAAAGGAAAGATCCCCAGGGCTCTGAACTTCCTCTCCCATATCTGAAGAGCACCTTCACCACCAAACAACCGCTCCTTGTCGAGCAGACGTTCAAGGCCACATAACATTCAAAATAGTCCCTGGAGCAGGAGCTTGACTAATCACTGCAGTTCATTGTGCTACGTGTGGGTACAGGAGCGAACAGCGAACGCCCTGCTACGTCCCTACAGCTCCGCTCCGTGCCGCTGAGACGCGAACAAAGGCAGCATTTTCTCAGCAGGACGTGTTAGCTCGGGCACGCTGCCACGGCTTCCCAGCTTCTGCAGGTAACTGGATGCAGTGTAGACAAGCCTAATGTGGTTTCATATGGAAATGAGTGGTAAATTATTAATATTAATAACATCTATAAACAACCGGTGACAACTTCAAGTGGCTTATTGTGTAATACGTACAAGGCATCTGTTCATTATCATTTACAAGACGCTCCTGATATACACGACAATGTGCCCAAGTATCTGCGCAGACACGTTCCGCTCTGGATCTCAGCATTAAACACCAAGGTGCTAACAACATCCGTGAGGTCCGTGCTGACGAAACCGCTGTGTACGTATGGAAGGGCCAGTCCCAGGGCAAGCGTCCTTCACCCCTAAATGGCACCAGTGTGGAAGAGCTTCTCCGCGCAGTTCATTTACGGACGGACCTCGCCGCTCCGTAAGGTCACACAGATTGCGTTGGTGGAAATCTGCCTGATTCAGTGTGGGCCTGATTCTCCCCGGAGGCCAGATGCCTGAAAGCTATTGCACGTCTCTGTGATGGTTTAAGGCCCAAAGGAAACTTCCTACGGCACAGCGACTAAACCCATGAGGAAAGGTTGTGAGAAGGGAAAGGCAGATGGAGGTGTAAGCACAGGATTCTGGAAAACACCACTGGAAGTTTATTATGTCAAATACAGAGTAAGCTGGGATGCTACAATTTTTCTGTCAAGGACAGTGATAAAAAACTCTGCTCACTCCGAGCTCTGGGATTTACAGCATAGGTTTCCAACCTCCAGAGGCTAATTATTTCAAGTCATCCTGCAGTGCACCCTGGGCAATGCTTTATGAAGTTAGCTTCATGTGGTTGAACACCCGTTACTTCATTGGCCTCTTGCTGTCATGATGCAAAGACGGACTAGTACTTCATGTAGCAATTTTTAAATAGAAGTGGATGATTTTTCAAGTAATTATTAGCAAAAACGTCAAACAGAAAGACAGAGGCTGGCTATCCCACTGAGAGGAACCACTGAGGCAGAAAATATGTGCCAGAGTATATAGTCGGAGCTGCCCTGAGCTCGCTGACAGACAATACGTTTTATCAAACTGGAAACACAATACCAGGCTGCTTAGAATACCCTCCTTTAATGAGGTGGCCTGAGCTGCCATGCTCTGCTCTATTCAAATAAACACAGTAGCTTTTCAGCAACTGATTTTAATCTCATTTCCTGATCTGAGAAGGGCCCGGGAAACCCAACACTTTCAAAAAAATTGTTTTTTAATTGTTGTTGGCAACCTCATCTACTACCTTCAAAGGACAAGTTAATGGTATCTAAACAGATAACAGTGATACCCGAGTGAGCTGGGGAGCTGCTCCTCTCTCTCTTTCACAAAGGGCGAGTCTCAAATAACCAGATGTTTTCTTCATCTTTTGGAAGAGAAAAAAAAATAAAATAATCATATCTCAAGACCTTCACTTAAGGAAGGCTGCTGAATTACAAAACTCGGTCTGCAGATCAGCACTGTGGTAGGAGAGCAACTTTGAAGTGGAGCATTGCAAAGGCCATCTACAGCGTGCAGACATCCTCCCCTTCGTCTGAACAGATGCTCCCATGAGCTATGAGCAATAGCCACACTGGACATGACTTCACTGAAGTGCACACAGCGAAGAAGAATGATCTTTTGAGGTTAAAACACCCGTGTATAGCTAGGGAACAATCTTCTACAGATTTCTGCTGCGTTATTAAATCTGCCCAAGACACAATCCTTCTATGAGTAAATGGAGAAAACAGTTAATCCTTTGCTTCCTTCTGCTGTCCCATTTTCTTGGTTAACTTTGCAAGCACTTCTGGATGTGGACCAGTCCTTTCTGTGTCTTTAATTATGATATTTGAAGACCATATGTACAACCACACTGCACATAAATGACCAATAATCATAGAATACTAGGTTGGAAGAGAACTCAGGGATCATCTGGTCCAACCTTTCTTGGCAAAAGCACATTTGAAACAAGATGGCCCAGCACCCTATCCAGCCGACCATTAAAAGTGTCCAATAATGGCAGTGCTCTTAGCAGATTGCCACCAAACCTTAGTCATAGCCTCACCTTTCTGCAATTGGGCTGCGTAGAGAACCTGAAATAGAAAGCTCTCCAGCCTTTGGGGAAATTAAGGCATAGGTCAAACCATGTGACAAAACCAACCCAGGTCGCTTGAGGAATAAAGGCACAAGAATTTGGTTTTATAAAAGGCTGCATGAAATAGGGGAAAAACCTCTCAACCCCACCGATAATTAATTGTAATAAAGCTGATTGCACACATCTCCAAAGGCAGGCAAGTGAAAGCTTCAGCTCCACATGTGCCCCAGTCATCCAGCTGTGCTACATCTGGGGTTTCAGAGTAAACCTGTGTATTAGGCAGGTCGGAGAGGGTGTTCCGAATACCTGCAGAAATGTCTGAGCTACAAGAAATGCACCGTACAGCTGCTCAGCTCATTAACAGTATCCTCTTTGAACTTACATCCAATTTTAGCCACTGAAATGCTATAGGTGGCTTAGGCTTGTAAACAGAAAGCAAAGCCAGGCCTTTACTGACTGTCCAGCTTGTGACATAGTGAAGGGAATCTTATTGCCACTTAAGCAGGCTTGAACGTATGGCATTGCTTAACTTACCGTTACACTGCTGTATTTAAAGTGTCAGAAAAAGCTGTGGGGACACACTTATTTTTTTTCCAAAGAGCAGCTGATTTGGATTCAGCAGAAGTCTGCTCCCCCGTGACTTGAGCTAGACCAGTCACTCAAACCGAAATACAAGTGTCCATCATAAAGGCAGCACCGTCTAAATGACTTGTTTTCAATTTACACCTCACATTAGTTACAAATCAAGCCTTAAGAAGCTCCTGTGGTTGATTTTCTCAGCCCTTCATAGCTCACCTTTAAAATACAGTTTTTCAAGGAACTGTCCACCTGCAGGAAGAGCATCCAGGTACCTCCACAGCCCCTGGACACAGATGCCACAGAGGAAAAGCATATGCTAGCCCAAATGTTTCTGAGGAGCTGCTTTACAATCTATTACAAGTCTGGCCATCAAAAATTGTCTCCGGATGGGTTGTGCCAGGCTAGAGAGGTCCTTCAGAGAAGGAGACATACATTTTTGAAAACGGCTTGACCAACTGGAGAAGATCTTTGGAAAACAACACCCGGTCTCTCTCATCTGGAGCCAGTGCCAGGCATGGCACACAACCTGAGAGAGGTGAAACCTTTCAGCTGACATGTTCCCTCAAGGCAAAATGTCAGGAGAGACACCATGAAAATGCAGGACTTCAGGTAGGAGTTGCCAATTTAGGGCACGTATGAGCGTGTGGGACAGAGCATTTTGCAGCCAGCATCTCCTGCCCACCGTGGGCTTTCCTGCTGGTGTGACTACCCTCCAGTTTGGCAAAGAAAACCCACCTGAAGCACAGCCTGAAGAGAAGCAAGGATTGGGTAAAGCAGTCAAGCAAAATGCTACTGGTAACTTATGACTAAGCATAAATTTTTCAAAAGCCCATAAACAATTCAAACATGCAACATTTCACTGAAACCAGTGGGAGCAGGTACTTGCGTTAGTCACAGCGTGTTGCTGCAAAAGTTACTGCAAATCAACTTGGTGTTGTTTCCTGGGGAAACTGATTGATATTGATGCAGACCCAAAAGCCAAAAAAACAAGTTTCCTTCCCGACTGTGATGGTTCATTAGAAAAAATCAGACAAGCCTCTGGCTCCTCACATCACCACCTTTCTGAAATAAAAACGACGACAAATGAGCGTGCTCATTGTCAGTTAACCAGTTCCCCGAGCAGCAGAAGGTCCTTGGCACTGGTAACCTCCATCCATTTAAGGTTTGTCATTTAGCAAAGCCTCTTTTCTTTCCCTGTACTTCCTGCTGTTTATATGACACAAAACACTTTCTGGATGCCAATCCCAGACCTCTCACATATCAAAGAATTAACCTGAGGAGGAAACTGTCAGAGAAGTCCGACTCAAATTCCACCCTAATTTCAGCAACGCACAGAATGAGCTAACACCTTTCTGCAGAGTGGCAAATTAATATCTTACAACTGGAATGATCCGCAGTAATCTGTGCCTAAGACATTTGCCATTGACCATGACTCTGTTGTATTTGCATGTCAAGAAAGCACAACAGGAGGACCGGCTTGGAGAGCACACAGGGCCACCGGCTGAGCCATGTTTAGGTTGCAAGGAGCTCCCAGGACATGGGCATCTGAGGTTGTGTGGGCAAAGCAGCTGTGGGAAGAAGTGCCTTAGCAAGGACTCCCCATCCCACTTCTCCCTTTGCTCTAAGCTTGAACTGTACAGTCATGGCCCCACCACCCCACACACCTCCCCGGGACCCACCGCCTCTTCCCACGGGTGAGCTGCTCCTGGCCCTCCCCAGGTACGTGCTGTGACTCATCCATCATAAGGAGACTTGAGTATGTTCCTCACAAGACAAGAACAGTCCTACTGCAACAGACCGAAAGTGAAGAGGAAGGACTTAGTATTCGGATGACATCAAACATCCTTGACAGGATCGTGATGTTCACATGCAGCTGACCTGAAAAGTGAAATATGCCTTTGACATAGCACCCAAACAAATGTGAAGACAATTTTACTGAGAGCATGAATAAAATAATTTCTCCCTGACGAGACTAAGGAAAGGAGTAAGAAATGGCTCACGCTGTCCCGCATTAGTTAAAACCCTTTGGACTTCGCTTCCACCTCCCTGCAGAAGGCTGCTGAGCAAAGGGTGATACTTGCCTGCAATCTTTCCCTGGGAAGTAATTAGTTTCCATTTAGAGGGATGACAAATTGATCAGGCAGGAATCTCACTGAGCTCTGAATTGAAGCTAAACTGTGATAGCTACAGCGCTGGCAAGTCGGGTTTGTAAGTCTGTCAATGCATTTTACAGTTTCAAAATTCAATCATCCAACAGCAGGAAAGACATTGGTTGGAAAAAATTATTTTTTTTTTAAATTAAAAAAAAAAAAAAATTAAAAAAAAAAAAGGAGAAGAAGAAGAAGCAGGGGGAGAAGCACCAAAGCCTACACTTCCTCCTGCAAGTTCATTATCGCCTCTCTAAAGCATGACGGTGGTGTGAAATGGGTTAGACGCACGGATGCCTCTGTTAACGGCCAAAGAAAAAAAAGTCGCACATCATTAGGAATGGAATAAACGATACCGAGGCACAGAGCAGAAATGATTTGATTAGCAATTTCCAGTTTTGAAAAGACCTGGAAGAGAACCAAATGACTATACAGAAGGTGTGATGGAGTTCTTAATTGCTGTAACTGCACAGGGAGACTCGATGATTTGTGACATATAATACAGCACAGTACGCTAACGCTAATAACTGTTAATTAACTGCAGCAATGATATACTCTCAAAATGCACATACAAGTTACCATAATTTCTAGATTAAAAGCTGCAGTGTTCGAAGCCAAAGGCAGAGAGGGAAGGCAGCACAGAGGGAAAGTGGGGGAAGAGAAGGCGGCAGAGAGGGAGACAGAGAATTCCCCCCCCCCTTTTTTTTTAACCCCCCCTTGGAGCCCAACTGACATCTCACCCAGAGCAAAGAGGCCAGAAAGCACTAGGAAAAAAAAAAGAAATAATACTTGTGCCGAGATGCGAAACAGTTCCCGAACGAACCTCTCCCTCCAGAGAAGCAGTTATTAATTCTGAAAGGCTGTTGTTGCACCAGGCCATCTGGCTGTGCCGTAAAGAGTTCAGGAGCTGCTGCTGAGCTAAGATTCCTGTCGGATCCCATTCGCCCCAGCGACATTATTCACTCGCAAATGTTATCGCACCGTTTTTTCCCCCATCACTGCTGTTTGCAAGTTGCTTTATTTATCTGCAGGCAGTTTGTTGCGCTGCCCAGTGGAAAAATGGCTCTGCCAGGAGCTTCTGGGAAGCCAAGAGGCAGCACCCTCGTACGACGGATGCTCGGAAGCTGGTTTCGCTCTGCCTCCCAACAGTAGTGCTGTGTGTTAGGCTGGAAGGTAGCACTTAGCAAAAGCTGCTGGATTGACAGCCTGGGAGACTGAAGGCTTCTATTTATCCCCCAGCAGGCAGAGCACAGACACACTCCCACACGCTGTCCTTCGCCAGCACGCGTAGATGGGGATCACATGATACTGATTAGCTGTCCAGAATCGCTAAAACATTTTCTCCTTCAGATCAATAGTAATAAAGAGGAGGGTAAGCCAGGTATCAGGCGTGCACCACGGAAGGCTGGTTCTGATCTTCCCGCGGAGCTGCTAGCCAGCCCCCGACAGAAAAAAAGAAATCCCTTGGCACGCTTCCCCTTCCAAGTTCTTTCAAATGCAACCGATCTGTAGACAGGCTATTTAAATGTTACAGTCAGGCTAATCTTGTACCACCCTAACACGTCAATTACCCTATGGATGGGAAAGCCAAGAGGCTTTGTTCTTCTCTTGGTGCATCCATTGTTACATGCTCTTTCTGGATGGCCTCCAAAGGAGAGTTAAGCGAAGCGCTTTGCGTTTTCGAAGGCGCTGCTCTCCGGACCACTGCGGGACAAGTTCAAATCTAATCCCTGTGGCAAACAGTGGGAAACCAGAAAGCAAATACACAAGCCACCTGAACACCTTCTTTCCACAGCATCAACCTTCACTAAGGCACGCTAGGATGCAATGGATAGCAAAGGGAAGAACACAAGAGCAGAGCAATGAGGGGGGAAAAAAAAAAAAAAAGGACTAACAGACTCGCTCAGCCTCTATATCCTCCGCGTTCGCACTAACGCAGCGTGTTGAGAGCATGTGTGAAGTCTATCTATCATTTTAACACTGAAATGCCTTGAAA
Organism: Actenoides lindsayi; assembly: GCA_025331215.1. NCBI lineage: Eukaryota > Metazoa > Chordata > Aves > Coraciiformes > Alcedinidae > Actenoides > Actenoides lindsayi. The sequence continues at coordinate 8,987 of WTSP01018988.1, read as the reverse complement.
AATATTAAGGGTAAACTTCGCTGTCATTCCAACATATGGCAAGGCACTGAAATACACACATATCCTGAAGAAAGAGGAGAATTTGAATGAATAGCCTGTTTTACTGAAGAGCACATTGGGTTTGTATCTCCCAGTTTTCCGGCCACCTCCTCCTCCAATATATTTTTTTTCCTACTCCAGTTTCTTTCAAGCTAATAAAGCAATCCTCCTTCAACACCCTCAGCACACAATATACATGTATAGAGTGGGAAGAAAGAAGAAAAACAAGGTTATACTTGTGTCCCCATAAAAGAATTACCTTCTATCTACCAAAAATGAGAGAAGGGTTTTTTTATCTTAGGTATGAAATACAGACTTGACCTACCTGACTGTATAGTCCTATTCCTTCCCTGACTGTATGGCCAGTGCAGACCAATGCCTTACACTGTCTTCTCCATCACTCTGCCCAAATGTAAGTGGCCTACAGGACGGCATTTTATCACGTTCCTCGGTTGCAGAGTGACACTGCTGGGACAGCCCTTTCCCTTTCCTCACCCCTGTTTCTTCAAGAGCTCCTAGCTGTCACGTCACTCCCAAGTTTGCTCCCACGACCGCAGCCTCTAAATAATATTGCATTTTCTTTACCACCTAACAAGAACTTTTAAAACCGATTTAAATCTGAAATGAATGCTGTGAATATGGGTCCGCACGCAAGACAGACATTTAATAACCCCCATGGGAAAGAAAAGCTTCTGAAACTGCTAAAATGCATCCTGTGGGGATGTCAGCCTGGAGTGAAAGATTCTTAAAGACTTTTTGTGTGACAGCATCACACCCTCTGAGAGTCCCAGGTGCCATTAGGGAGGAGGAGGGGACTATAGCACACTTGAAGAACTCAAGAATAATCAGCCTCAGGTATTAATGTTTTGCTTTAAGATGTAAAAGATAAGACATTGAAATTCCACGATTTCCAGAAAAAGGGGGTGTTAATAAGACATAAAGCTGCCTGTTCAATTCCATACCCTCTTTTTGAAAGGCTGCTGGTGCCTGTGCAATCCCGTGTATTACACCTGATTAACCACGGGCCCCAGCCACGCGCTGAGGAAGGTGGCTGCCCGAAGGCTGCGGCGGCTTCTCAGCTACGCGGGAAGCAACTACACGTGTTATTTCCACCCCACAGCCTTTCAACAACCCCACTCACAGCCCTTTCGGTTTAGTCCCACAGAGACCTCTGTCCCAGGTCGTACGTGACACTGCTCATTT
>WTSP01018986.1:27806-54115 GCA_025331215.1 Actenoides lindsayi | reverse complement strand
GAGACCGGGGCGGCAGGCGCCGAGGCACCGCACGCCCTCGGGCAGCGGGCGGCGAGCCGGGGGTTCTGCCGCCGCCTCGGGCAGCGCTCGGCCTGGGCCCGGCCCGGAGAGCCGGGCTGCGCCGCAGCGGCTGGCGGCGGGTGTCCTCCGCGCCCCAGGGCGGGCGGGCAGGCTGGGGGAGCAAAGGGCTAAGGTAGCTCAGAGATTCTGGCGTTGGCCTTTTTTGTTTTTATTAAATCAACTTAATTCCAACTATGAGTATAGAGCTAAGGGCACTGGAAAGCCTCGGTCCTGTTCATCCCTCTCGGGTGGGTATTGATTTTGCAGTTGGGAAGATGCAGGAACGTTCCTTTTGGTTCAATAAGGTATTTAACTGGGGAGCATCAAAGCAGAGATGTACACTGAGAACACAGGGTGTGTTTTAACAGTGCAGAAAACCAGCTCTTAACGGTGAATTCACCATGTTAAAGCCATCACTATTTCCTCTTTGGGAATTCCTGTATTTGCCCCTCCCCTGGTTCATGCAGTGCTTCAGAAAAGCATCAGTCAAGTCAACTTACTCCCAAGTCATTCCTGCTGAGCCACAGGGCAGTGGGGCTCCAGGAAACAGACTGAGGGGCAGTTGATGGAGAAACGCTGCCCTGCTCTGCTGAGGCCAGGCCTGTCCTCACAGTTGGCTTCATACCGTCACACGGGCTAACCCTGGAAGGCTTGGGGAGGGCAGGGCCTTGGGGAAGATGCTCTGTAGGGATTAGAGCTACACACTTCACCTGGCCCTCAACTGGAAGGGTATGCTCGGGTGAAAACTTTACAAATCTATAACTAATAGAGCTGACATTTAGTCTTAGTTTTAATTAACATCAAGCATGCTTTTCTGTGAATATAAGGGCTTTTTAGAAGCTAATTGTATTGCTCGTTAGTCCGTGTGAAATAATTTTTAGTGTGGACACTGTAAGAAATTAGTATGGGTTACTCTCTCAGAAAGGAGAATTTTAGTTTAATTTCTCTGCCGGTAAAATCCTACAGCAAATACCTTTTCTATGCTGAGTCACTTGTAAATAAATTTAAATAATGTTTTTGCCCCTATATTATTTTGAGTACTTTGAGATAAATGAGTTTTATGAACCAATGTTTACTTTGTGCCAACTCCAGAAAAAAAAAATCTTTACAAATAAGAGAGGTTGAGCTTTGGAAAGTAGAACATTGTGTCTTTGGCATGTTCTTTTCTTTGGCTTATAGATTTTTACTGAGAGAAGCAGCTTGCTTTTGCTGCGGGTACTAATGGAAGGCCTCTCGTTTAGCCCCCGTTTTGATAATTTAGCACACAGGTTTCGCAGCTCAGGAACTGGGGAGTTACCCGGCCTGACAGTGCATTTTTAATCTTCAAAATGCTTAACCACACACTTAACATTATTAAAGGCCTAGAGGTTACTTAAAGGAAAGCACAAAAGTGTTAAGCTACAGCTGTGCAAACTTAACTAAATCAAATCTTGTCAGCAATTTTTCTCAGGGAAACGTTTGAATGGAAACCAGGTCTGCCTTTCCTTAGCTAGTCATGGTGTCCTGCACGAGTTTTCCTTGCAATCTTCTACAGAAAAAACGCTTCACTTGAAACCCAGAGCATCTCACAGACTTTTCTGCACCCTTATCAGGCTTCATGTAATTTTCAAAGAATAGTTAAAAACAGTTTCACAAATCATCTATTCATGTACCAAGAATTCTGGAAACCGCTTTCCCACAACTTAGAACTGAAATGTATAGTTAGCAGAATCCTATCCAGGCTTTACCCAGTACAGAAAATAAAATAAGTTTTACTCATTATTCAAAAAATGCAATTAAAAAATTTAACTGAAAATACAGAATTTTTTTTTTACCTGAAAGTGCTCTAATTCCATATTCTTTTCCTTGCAGCACCTGCCAGTGTTCGTTTTGTCCATAACGATGTCGTGGTACCCGACTTCTCTGCCTATCGTCGTCAAGAGGTGCTGGATGCCACCACGTCTTCTCAAAGGAGCAGTGAAGCTAGGAAAGGGTTCTCCTACCTGGTGACTGCAACGACATGTGTAGCAGCTGCATACACTGCCAAGAATGTTGTCACGCAGTTCATTTCCAGCCTGAGTGCCTCTGCTGATGTACTAGCCTTGTCAAAGATCGAGATCAAGTTATCTGACATTCCAGAAGGCAAGAACATGGCTTTCAAGTGGAGAGGGAAGCCCCTTTTTGTGCGTCACAGAACCCAGGCAGAGATTAAACAGGAAGCAGCAGTTGATGTGTCTAAACTGAGGGATCCACAGCATGACTTAGACAGAGTAAAGAAGCCAGAATGGGTGATATTAGTAGGTGTCTGCACCCATCTGGGCTGCGTACCCATCGCTAACTCTGGAGATTTTGGCGGTTACTACTGCCCTTGCCATGGGTCCCATTACGATGCCTCTGGCAGAATCAGGAAAGGTCCCGCTCCCTATAACCTTGAGGTTCCAACTTACCAGTTTATTGGTGATGATGTAGTGGTTGTTGGTTGAGTATCAAGATGCTTGCTCACTTTCATGTACACTCAAAAGGGTTAACAGATTCTGGAATACTGTAAAACCAGTTGATCTTAAAAACATTAGCTGTCTAGATTCTCAACCAGAAGTATTTTCAAATGCTTCCCTGTGTTCAATTTTAATAAAATCTTGGAGTGAGCACTTGCTCTTGACTTAGGATAATGTGTATTTATTTGTGTATGGACTTCCAGTGTATCCAGCCAAAGAGATACTACAGCAGACCCAGAATATGTTTATGGAGCCCTCTGAGAGGTGGGGCTGCTGAATCAAGACAGACACTGAACTACAAAGCCATTGTTTCCTTCATATCACATTTTCATCGTTTCTGGTTTTACTGCACTATGGGAAGGAACATCTAACTAGAAAAAACAAAACTACTTCAAACAGTTAGAAATTTGTAGCAGGTTTCAGTATAGACTCCTATGAGATGTCGTCCTTTTCCTTCCAATGGATTTCATTTGTTTTCAAAAGAAGTAAAGAAAAAAGTAAATAAAAACCTACCTAGAAAGAAAATTCTTCTACATTGTTCAGAGGCAGCATATAAGTGTTGAAGCTAGAATGACAGCTATGTAATTTTATGATGGTGAGGACAAAAATAAGCATACCATGTTAGAATTATAATGGTTTTTACTTGCAGATAAGGCTTGATCATATATAAACTTAGGACCCTGGAAGAGTTGTTACAGTTTTCCAAAACAAGTTGATAAGGAAGTAAAAAGGGAAATCCAAGTTTTGCAGAGGGTGAAAAATAAATCATAATAACCACTCAGTCTGGACTAATCTCTTGTGTTAAACAAAGCAAAAGGCTGAGATACCATCAAAGATACTTTAAGACTCAATGATAGGTGTGCTAATTACCATTTCATATTGCCTATAGGCCTAGCCCAAAAAAGGCCCAAACTTTGAGACCTGTCTTACCCTCATGCTGACTGTGAAGAAACAAATGGAGCCTGAAATAGATCTTTTAACCAGTGTTGGTCCTGCCAGTACAAACAAAGCTAGCAATTAATCACCTGCAGTACTAGAAGAGAAACAAGGTTTGCTCTTTCCAGAGCAGTACAAAAAAAACCCACAAAAAAACACTAAACGATTTTGCTTCCCATTTTTTCCTGCTGTTCTGTGAGTGGTTCTGTCATGCACTGTATTAATAATGTGCTCCCTCCAGTTGCAAACCAGAACATACAGTCCTCACGCGTCTGGAATGTAGCCCCATGTACACCTCATGGACAGCTGTGATGGCAGCTGAGCTAAGCCTGAAGTTTTTAAATAGGGTTAATTGGAATATTGCTGCATTGGGCTCGCTTGTTCTCAGACAGCTCAGTGGAAAAAAAAGAGGGTAAGTGGCTGCTGCAGAAGCTCTTAGATATGCATTACATTGTTTCATAAATTTGAGCTTTACACCTTAGCACTATGTCCACGTAAACATTCTCAAGAACTATTTTTGGTATACTGAACCATGCTAAAACAGTACTGAAAAAGATGTTCCCAAACTTGTATCAATAATTGCTATTCATTTATGTGCCTTGTATTAGATTTGATCCCTCAAATTTTCTATCTCAAGGGAAAAAACCTCAGTAACTCCTGAAGTGGCATTAGAGTTGCTCATCTGCCCTCAAGTGGCTACTTTTGCATCATCCTAAAAATGTTTCTTAGCCCACAGGTACATTAGTACCTGCAGTTGCCATCACAGAAACATGGTGGGACAAGTCATGACCAGAGTGCTGTGATGGGTGGCGATAAGCTCTTAAGAAAGGATTGACAGGGAAGGAAAGGTGGTTGGGGGGGGCTCTTTATATTAGGGAATGTTTTCACTGTATAGAGCTTGATGATAGTGATGATAAGATCAAGTGTTTATGGGTAGGGATGAAGAGGAAGGCCAGTAAGGTGAAGATCCTGCAGCCTGTCTGTTATAGACCACCCAAGCAGGATGAGGAGGCAGAAGAAGCATTCTACGAGCTCCTGCCAGAGGTCTCACAATCACTAGCCCTTATTCTGGTGGGGGAATTCAACCTACTGGATGTCTGCAAGGAATAGAACATAGAGAGGAGACAGGCTGGGAGGTTTCTGGAGTGGATGGAAGGGGAGTTCCTGACGCAGCTGGTAAGTGAGCCTACCAAGGGAGATGCCTCGCTAGGTCTGCTGCTCACAGATAGGGAAGGACTGGTGGGAGATGTGGTTGGAGGCTGTCTTGGGCTTAGCAAGCACAAAATGATTAAGTTCTTGATCCTTGGTGATGTAAGGAGGGCGTCAGCAAAACCTCCACCATGGACTTCGGGAGCGCAGACTTCAGCCTGTTCAGGCCATGGGTTGAGACAGTGCCTTGGAAGAGTCCTGGAGGCCAAAGGGGTCCAGGAAGGCTGAATGATGTTCAAGGAGGAAATCCTAGAAGCGCAGGAGCAGCTGTCCCCATGCGCTGAAAGACAAAACGGCCAGAAAGAGACCAGCCTGGCTGAACTTTGGCTGGGACTCAAGAAAGAATGGAGAGTTTACCTCCTTCAGAAGACTGTGGTCACATAACAGTTGAAGAAGCTGAAGTATTGCTTATTAGGTAGTGCAAATCTGACAGTCTCCATCCTCTCTTCAGATCAAGACTGTTCTCTTCATAGTGGCAAAAAGATCATTCCTAATATGCTAAGTGTGCCTTAGAAAAGAGTTTCTGTTGCTTCTAACTAAAACACTTCTCTTAGCTCCTAAGGCATATCTAATATTCTATATCTGATAGTCAACATTTTGCATTATAGTCCAAGAAAATAAAAAACTACATATATTTGTACATGCAAATGAGTGTATGTCACACTCTTAGAATGTAGTAATTTAATCTTTACTAGGGTATTTTCTATATCAGCTTTTGGAAGACTGGACATTCATCCAGTAATTTTTTTTTAGGCCACAAGCACAGTGCCCCTCAGCTTGTGCTTCTCGCTTCTCTTAACCCATCGCAAGAGTTGTTCACAATCATTTAATTGAATGTGACAAAGATCATCTCATCTTGTGCCAATCCTTTTTCAGAAACATTTGTTTTTGAAGACAGTCTCCTATTTTGACAGATAACCTGTCCTTACTTATAATTCATATCAATAGATATGGGCCATTCTTACATACAGTCTATAAATCATCAACCTTTTTCAGCCCGAATTTCTTGTCATCTCCAGGCTGCTCCACTGAGGTCACTAAAGGTTGCCATTGCCAGTGCTATTTATCTTCCAAATTTTTTTCTCCCTTCCCTTTTCAGTTCATTCCATGGCCCAGGCAAACATACTTCCACTTAGGCCAGCAGGTCACCTGCTCTGCAGTAGGTATGACATCCATCAGCTTCTCCCACAGACAGGAGTGATGCTCCACGGGCTGCGCGCTGTGAGTGCACTTACAGACCCGGGGCCCTTCACTTCTGCTGCACACACAACCCCAGTGAAAAACAGGAGGGTTGATCAACTGGGCAGGTTAAACGAAGTCTGGGAGATCAGTGATAAAGTCACGGAGTCACGGTGTAGCCTGTGGTTATGGATTAGGTAGAATGTGTCCAGAGACCATCAGTCAAGAAAGTATTACCTTAATTAATCCAGTATTTTTCTACAAAGGAAGCATCAATATCTTCCAAGAGATCTAAAGCCAGCATGAACTAGGTTGTTGCAATGGCAGTACACAGCACACAGCAGTAGGTACACTGTCCTGCAGGTACAACGGTAGTAAACCATCTCATTTTACGTACTGAGTAGTGCTGTGGGGCTTCAATATAAAGCAGCAAAATAAATACCCCATGAGCAGTAATGAATTACCATTTCCTGATGGCCAGAGCCCCACTGCATACAGCATGGCCAGAGTCACAGCCTCTGTACCTTTGGTGGGGAAGATTTTAGCAACCTAAAGAAAAATCTCTTCAATCTGGGACCGCATTTCTTCCCATCATGTTCAGGATATTTAAGTCATTTTCCCTTCCATTTAACTTCCACAAAGCTCAGAGGCAGCAAAAATTGCCTCATTCTGTGGTTTTCAGCTGTCTTTCATTCATCAGTAGTCTACTATCAGCACGTTTCTCCCCAGTGAGATATAATCTATTAACATTTTTGGCAGATTCTTGTGTGCTGCTTTTTCGCAGTCTTTACCCAAGTGAGCTTTAAGGGAATGTTTTTTAGCTGATCTGTATTTGTTTGGACAATACAAAACACTTTTCTCCGTTCTCGTCTGTAATTACTTTTATCAGCATCAGTCTGTTCTTCATAAGAGGGAAAAAAGCTCCAAACATGGCACATATTTGGTCTCTGCTGTATATTCCCTCGACTTAGCCGCAAAGCCATTCCTGTTTCCTGTGCAGCTTTTGGAAACATCTACATTTATCTGTTGCTGATATTTCTATTTTGGAATAAATTACAACAATTAAATAATACCAAAGTCCTTGACTAGAATTATCTTTAGCAACTCATTTAACTAATGTTTATAAACCCACTTTCATCTAAGGATCTTAAAGACAGCTATTACCATTATCTCCTAGGCTGCATCCCAGCTGCACTGCAGCGTGGATTCCTGAATGACACGCTGCTTTGAAGTCTTTAAACTACACAAGCAAGTCGTGGCTTAGGGATGTTTTTGACAACTAATTGTAGTTTTTGATAAAACTCTTCCAACTCTGTTAGAACATAAATCTGGCTGTTTTCATTTTTATTGGTTCATATTTTATTTAGGCCAAGATTAGCTTGTCACTCATTCATCTCCAATCTCCGACTCCCCAGTAATGTCCTTCAGTGTAACCACAGAAACCCCTCTATATGCAGCACAATTTATTTCCCTTTCATTTACACACTAATCTTTGATATATCCAACTCATGCTACCAATTGGTTAGACTTGTACATTATATTTTTCAGACATGTTGGTTTAAAGTCAATTTTCTTTCAGCTGTGACAGGTAATGTAGGTGTGACACATCTGCTATTTAGGCACAACTCCAGGTACTGTGGAGCAGCTCTTGTCCTTTCCCCCGGGAGCGGTTTAACCCCAGCAGAACGACAGCGCGTGATACGGAGCGGCGATACTGGGAACACAGGTACTCGCAGAACAACATCGGTAACTTGAGAACCTGATGAAGGTGGCGTCGTCCATGGCAAGGCAGCTCAATATGCAGTTTACAGCAGTTCATGTGCTCTGCAGACTGTTCACAGCCTCACTCCAACCTCCCACTGGTTCAATGATTGACCCGAATACGAATTCCTTCAAACTCATGTTTCATGCAGTACAAATCCAAGGAGAACAGTATAGCAAGAAGAGTAATTCACAGAAATCTTAAGCACGTATGTTAGAAGTTACATCCCCTGCCGGAATAGTGTTTAACACCATCCTCAGACTCAGCCTGTAAACTGTAATTGGATGAGTCTCCCCACACAGAGAGAGAGAGTAAGTGGGTGGAAAGATGCTCAGAAAGCATTTTGCAGGCCTGTGATCACACAGGAACCTGACTAACACTGCTCAAAACACTGCTCTTTTAAAGACATATTTAAGGGAGCTACTTAAAGGAGCAGAGGAGAATTCTCTGGTTTCAGGATGAAACATCTGCTGTAACACAGACACTGTTCAGCTACCAGTTAAACCTTTCCAAAGAACCATTTAGATAATCTCCAAAATTAACAACAAATAAAAGGGCAAAGAGGGACTAGAAAAGCATGCAGAAAGATCATCAAACAACAAGCGCAAAGCAACAGAAAGGAAATGGGGATTACACACTGTATCATCGCTTCAGCACGTGGGGAAGGCAGAAATACACAAGTAATTTAACAAGTGCAACAGAAAATTCATAGAGGAAGGTCCATCTGTGTCTTTTGAACACAATGCTCCAGGCTCAGTCTCTGGTTCAAGAGAAGCCTACAGCAGATGACTGCTGGAAACTGGGACAGTAAACAGAAGGACAGCTTTAGTCTTGCATGTTTCTTGTGCTTTTTCCAAAGGTATTTGCTACTGGGTAATGCTGTAGATAGGGTGGGCCAGCTGTGACCCCTTTCCTGTGCTCCAAGGACAGCAGGGAGCTCAGTGGCACTGGTCATTCTCTTCCTCAGTGGCAATAATCTGCCCTTCACTCTATGGAGTCTGTGATGAAGCAACAGACTTCTACAGATTTATTTAGGGCTCTTTGAAAAAAGTCCCCTATACATAATGGGCAACAGTTACCAGTAACATTATTGTTATTATTATTACTGTAGAGAAGATTTCAGCGTAAAAATGTTTATAGAGCCAAGGTTTACACAGACCGATTTCACATTGCACCTCCTACACTAAAATACTCCACTGACTAGCAGAACAATAATTCCGAGACAGGCTGAATCCAGAGGTTTGAATAACAACTGTAATGGCTCCTTCAGAGCCAAGCCAATTCCAGAGCAAATATATAGCTCACATTTCATCTCCCAAATGAGACAGGAAAAGGCCAATAAGAACATTCTTCATAACCAAAAAGGTTTCAAACTTGAGTACAGACATTTTAAACTTGCATATATTTTACCTTATTGATACTTGTCTGCTCTGTCATGAAAGCTACGGTCAATAAATATCTCTAGGCAAGAGAAGGATGATCTTCAATATACCCACCAGCTGGGAAGAATCTCAGCATAGCATTGGATTTGCATCACCGCATTCTTGCTGTGCTCTTTGGCTAGCCTTCTGACCCCGCTACCTCAAGTTCCACAGGTAGCAGCATCTGAAATATCACAAGCATCTCTGATTTTTTTTTCCCCAAATTTTAACTTGTATCCACCATGGGTTACTTTAATGTCTTCAAAGTACTACTTTTCCAACAGCAGCTGTCACAACTGTAGCCAACAGGTAGCCTTTAATCAAAGTAGGTAGAAAGTAGCCCCCTCATTTGCTCAGTAACCTTTGCTGCCAGCGTTACACAGCGATACACCATTTCATTGCAGAGAGCTAAGCTAGGGCAATGCATTAGAGAAGTTGCTTATGAAAATGATTGAATAAACCTTGGACCAGTTCCACAGTACAGCACCAACCTCCAGATCAAGTGGGAACAACACTGGTAATACAAATTTGTAGGAACTGGTCCAGTGTTTTGACAATAAAGTACTTTTTAAACCACTCATTGTTTAATCAAGTCTATTTACCTTAGAACGATTATGTGCTTATGTAAATCTTATTAATGCAGTTGTTATTCTTCAAGCATTTAGGAACAAAACAGGTAAGATATCTGGTTCCTGTAAATAATATATTAAGTTTTCTTCACACAAAATAATTAATTCTGAACAGTAACACTGCATTATAAAACAATTCCTAATAAAACATGCTCTAATTATAATTCCAAAGCTCGTGTTATTTTTGAAAATTGTGTTGGCCTTTTGATAGATTATAATAAAAGCAAATTACTGTATGTTTTAATAATATAGTTGTCAAATAAAGCCGTAATGCCCAACTGATGACTAACCACAATATATAATTCCCCATAAAAGCCAACTGACAATTGATTTTCCTAAATACTGAAAGAATTCATCGTGATTAACACTATTACAATGAAACGCAACGGAATTAGCAAAGATTTATCTCTGAGAGTTTCTGCAAATATTAGACGTAATGAAGAGACTAACAAAGTAGGTTAGAAGCTCAGCACCCTCCCCCCCTAGTTCGGAGGCAGAAGGGGAATGTCGGGGAAGCAAGGCAGGGGTGCTGCTGTGTAGGACAGCACGGCTACATACACAGCAGCACCACGGGCACCGCTTGCTTAGCACTCCAGCACCATCAACACGCTCAGCTCCGGCAGCATCAGCCGGTTGTGTGCAAAGCCTTGACTGCATCTGCTCTTATAAAGAACAGTAAAATAATATTTAAAAAACTCAAGCCAAACCCAACACCAGTAACACTGTGGAAAACCAGATGAAACCAAGGGTAGCTCTACAGCTGATTTTTCAAGGCAGTTGATGTGACAGCCTCAGCTGCACTCCAGGCACAGCGGGTGGATGTCATGCTGGAGGGGAGCCAACAAGGGAGGCACATGGCTCCTTGCTGCTCCTCATCGGCTCCGTCCAGGAGGTACAAGGCCTCAGGGGCTTGGAAAGAAGCTGTGGGGCTGTGCTGGAAGCAAGTGTGCCAGTACCCAGAATGAAGCAAAGGATTATGAAACGGAAGCTAATGAGGGAGCTAGGCAAAGACCACCACGGCCCTGAAAATTGGATAGCTGGAGCAGTACATTTTTCCATGCCATATTAAATACGACTCAGGAAAGCCAGTGATCTTGGTTACTACGTATCAGTTTGTCTAAGGCACTTTAAGCAGTAATTAAAATAAAAAGACATTTCCATGCCCCGGAGCATTTTCAGTGTGCAGCTTCCCAGTGTCACGGTGACGGGCAATTCACGGCCTTCCCAAAACTTCAGTAAGATTCTTACGGGAAACTTTAAAAAGTTGTCACCGAGGGACACATCAGAAGGTACAAGTGACACAGAGCAGGATCTAACAAAACTGTAGAAGGCTATTGCTGTGTGAGCACATGGCAATTTCAGTTAGTTATGCGCTCTCAAGAGCGCTCTGTACAGCCCAGAGAACTCGCAGCCCAGGGGCAGGAGGATGCCAGGCTGGCTGCTAAGCGGCTTTAGCTTCCCTTTAATGCTGTAATACTCGGGGAGCTGCCAGGATCATTTGGACAGACAAAGTATTCAGATCTTCCCTAGTATTTAAGCACAAATCTGCTGCTCTACACTTTTTACAGTATACATTTCGTTCCCAGACGTTGCAATGTCAACTCCTTTTCTACAGTACCAGATTATTTTTTTTAATTTTGTTTTGATTAAAACTAAAAGAGCAAGGATGATGTTTGTATTACTAAAAAGAAAAAAAAAAAAACAAACCAAAGGAAATTGTTGCTGTGCTTTAATGAGAACATAGAAAGGGTAAGTTGAGTCACATAAACTAGAACAGTTTTGCGAGAGATGTCTCAGTTCAGTACAACTGTATACAATGAAGGAGGAATATAAAGTCAACAGACTAATTAATCCATCTGCATTTACCATGGTTTTACCATGTACAAACAAGTAAGCTGCACTTTTAAAGTGACATTTGTTTCCCTTGAACCCAGAAACAATTATATCAGTTTAACAGAAGAAAAAGGCATTAAGATTTTTGTCATTCTTTTCACACCTAACACACTGTGAAGCAGCCTAACCCTGCAGAGGTCACCTAGGAAACTCCGTGTACACCCAGCTCACCTGGACTAAACAACAGAAAAGAGAGGAAACACTTTTCTTAACTCCCAAATTTCTTCCCTATTCATTTCAAAATTGCTGTGGAATTACTGATGGCTTCCTCGACAATTAGTGGGAATTAAATATTTGGATTTAATGTCTTCCAGTTTCTGGGTGGCACCTAAGGAATTCAACAGCCCATTTTCCATCTCCCTTTGTGGTTATTCATCAACAGGCAAACTTACAGATTAAAATATTAGCGTTTACAAATTCCTCAAGATATGGACGCTCAGCTGGTGGGGAATCCAATGGTTCTAAACTGCCAGATATCAAACTGGCAGCATAAGATGTCTGGAAACCTCATGCTAGAAAGCCAAGTTTCCCCAAGAAACTGGCTTAAGCTGCAACTATGAAGGCATCCCCACCATCACAGAGCCGTGAGCCTTGAATCCAAACCCAGAGTCGTAGCTTGCTTCCCAGCACAATGGTTTAGGATTCCTGGCTCCCCTTTACCTCCAGCAGATTGCGCTGGAGCACAGAGCTAAGCCAAGTGGGTCAGAACCTAGAAGCCATATTCTACATTGTTATATACAAACACATGAGACAAACTATGTATGCATATGGAACAAAGAAACAAACAAAGCCTTAACCAACAACAGCCAGCCCTCTAGATTGCTCCCCTCTCATCAGTTCTGAGGAACTGCCTTCAATAGGAAAAGTGCTGAATAATCCACACTGGTTTCTCCTGTTTGTATGGTCTGTTGTGTCTGCCACCACAGCTGAGCAGAGGGGTTCCTTGTTCCAGTCTGTGCTTTATGACAAATACTGGGAAATGTTCAGAAAATAAAGCAAAATCAAAACACAGCACAGCACTGGAATTGCTTGCTTTCTGACAGTGATATCCACAATAGTGAAGAGAGCAATTTATTACAAGGAAGCCAAACACTGAAGACAACTTCCATCCACATAAAATAATATTAGCTATTTAATACTACCAGCCCTTGTATTTCCAACGAATCACCAAATAAAGCTGGGAGAAGTGTGTTTTTCTTTATTTTGCAAAAGGAAAAACGTGGACCAAAGAGCTTGCTTGGGTAGCCTTTCTGCACCCCTTTCTTGGAACCAACACACTGATCTTGCTAGACGTGGAGTGTGGGTATCCATGGCTAAAACAGGTATGGCCTGGGTTTGCATGGAGCTGGGTGCCAGCTCTAGTGTGTGTTTATGAATATGCATACATGCAGTTAGAGAAGTGAATCGTTTCACACAAACACTGCTGATGCTACTCTCTCACACCGAAGGGAGAATGTGTGTGTAAGCAGGAATCTCCAGTCTGAGGACATGGTTGCATGTTTCCAGAAGAGGATTGCTGCCCTCTTGAAAACCCATCAGCCCTGCTATGTCACATGAACCACCCACGTGACAGTCTGCACTCCAGCTTCCACATTTAGACTTTGTTTTCATTGTTCCCTGTAGGTTTTTTTTCTGGCTATAATTAGAGTTAATCACATTTCAAAGTACCAAGATAATTATCTCCATGTCAAATTAGCTGTTTTCAAATGAAAGACTATTTCTGCTTAATTTTTCCCATCTTGAAAGCAAAGCAACGATCCCCAGATCTTTTATGTCACTTCTTTATGAACATCAGGTTGCGATAAGCTACTTTCTGAACCACTGCTTGAATGCAATTTATTTTACATAGCTTTGCATAATAAAATGGCATTTTAGATAACTTATTCAAAGGGCAGATACTAATTCTCTGAAGATTTCATTAAATCACTCTTTTCATGTTAAATTAATATGCCAAGTTAAATTTAGAATAAACAAACCAAGATATTTAATTGCTTTGTGATAAACATGTACTGCCTGCTTAGAACTTTATCGTGCAGTTCTACATTTTAAAACTCCATCCGTTTCTGTGTGTCTCAAGGGATTTAAATTCATATATTTGCTTCTACACGCAATAAGATGTGTTTAATAAACTGGTAACTCCATGTGCACAGCAAACATAATTTTCTCTTCAAGAATTATTTTGTATTCTGTGTTTTTCTAATATATGAATAAGTGACAGACAGTTTTTACTGGAAGAAGTCCATCCTACACAAAATGACTGGGAAAAACTGCAGTTTAACGATCAGCTTTGACAAACAGAAACTAACACTAGAGAACGCAGCTGCACAAGAGGAAGACAGGAAAACTCCGAGCAGAAGGCAGGCTCACTTTACCTAGGATTTCACAAGATCGCTCCCCTCTCTTTCCCCCTTGAGCAAATGTAAAACGTGCTCCAAAACTGCACCGTGTCAAATCCAGCTAGTTGGAAGCTACCTCAACTCATTCTTAGGACCGAGTTTCAGAAACCAGTCAACTTTAAGGGCATACAGTCAAAACATTACACAAACTCTGCTCCCCATCTTAGAAGACCTGATTCTCTCCACATGGTTGTTCCATGCAAGTGCTCCTTTCAACCTTTATCACAGCATTAAAAAAACCCACCACCTACTAAACCTGTGGTTAAAAAGCTAAGTAGGCATTGCTAAACTGTAATCCATGCAGCATCTTTACTAAGAGGGAGATTTCAATGAGCTGTGCTGGAACAAAATAAGCTGCCAGTCCAACAACAATTATTTACTAACACTCTAAACGAGAAGATTTGACTTGAGATTTCAGAGCTGAAAGGTACCTCTGACAGTCATCAGTAATTATTATTATTGCTGCAACAATATGGTTGGTTGCATATTTTACTGTATTTCTTGGCAATATTTTTATTACATTTAAAGGATGCAAAAATCCATTGTAATCCTAATACTTCATGTGGGTTTATGCAAAAACGATGTTGGAATCAGTGCTTTTTGATGTTTTCTTCTGATAGGGCTGTAAAACCTTCTTGGGAGTGATTTCATTCTTTTTCTGTCTTTTCATTACAATGATATTCGGCTAGAATAAATGATTTAATTTCCTCCCTTTCCAATGAATAACAACTTAGGGTAGTTTTTCAGCATGTACTACAAACCAGGGAAGGAAGACCCAAGTTGAAATGTTGTATGGCTATTCATAGCACATTTTTAACTAGAAAATTAAATTTTCACAGTTTTGTAGCTGAAGTGTTACTAGTGAAACCTCTATTGAGAAAAATGGTGATACTTGCTGATATTTATGGAATTATTTTCCTGTCTGGAAAACAGTAGATGCTGATCAGTGGCTTAGCAGACAGAGGTTCTAGAAGGGGATCTCTTCCTTGTGTATCTATACTCATCCACATGATCTTGCCGCAGCTTCTTTTTTCATGTGGGGACACAAGGGTACGATACACCCAGACAGCAGCTTATAGTGGGAGGGAACTGGAATCTCATCATGCCCCTGAGATTTAAGCCATTGCCATTCTCCTACAGTCTACCAGTCACTCAGCAGTTGATGTAGTACCAAAACTATCCATTCTACTTGGCTTTTCTGTGTGACATTCACTGTGCTCTACGAATGTAAGACGTGCAGGGAAGGCCTGCTTGCTGGATCCCAAGTATATCTCACAAGGACCTACATGCCAGCCTGCTCTGTTCTGGAGAGTCTGGATGTATTAGAAAGAGCAAGGAGTTTCAAGACTAATTGCCCTATGTTAATGGAAGAGAGCACGCAGTATAAGCTGCATTTGTGAAAGTTCAGGGAACTTTCTTGAAGGGCAGGAAAAGCATAAAGCAAAGACATTGTACACTTCTTGACAGGGTACACAAGCAAGTAAGTTTATAAGCTCTTTCAGGACAAATATAGTCAGCATTATTATAGACAGCAATCCCCTATGAGAAGAAAAAAAAATCAAAATATGCTTAAGTACAGATCTAAGCCTCTCTAAAGCCAAACTGTACTAGACCTCTCCAAATTCCAGCAGTCAGTAAGATAACGATTTGGTATCATCTAAACATTACTGAAGTACCTGCCCAAGTGCTTCATTAACTCTGGCTGAAATAACGTGTATGGGGAGCTCACAATCAATACCACCTTGGCTCTTTACATATTTGTACTGCTACTGAAACATAACAGTATTTGTCAGAATATTTCTTTTTCCAGTGGTAAAATGTGCACGTGCACTCAAAATGTGGAGACTGTGTGAAAACACAACCCCAGCTTGTTGTCCACCCTCCATATACTAAACCAAACGAGTGCACCCTAACTGGAGTACACCTATGGCAGTACAGCTTGTTCAGGTAAATCCTCAAAGGGTTAAGCTTTCAGTCCATTTTCAATGGTTTAAAATCCTCTTGATTATAAAAAGTCATTATTTCTCTGAATGAAGAGGAGTAGATGGTCAAAGCAAGAGTGGAAAGTATACATGCTAATATGTGACCAGGTCCTGATCAGCATCCAATTGTGAACAGCAGCATTTCTCAATGGGATGAAAATTTGATGATAGGTTGCATGTGCAATTGAGCAACACAAATACCTTATTCTCAGCCACACTAAGGGCCAACGCTGCACTTCTGAAAATAATTATTTTTTTGGAATACACAATTTTGAGGGTCATTGCCCAGAGACTGCTGAAAATGCGCTCATTGGGAATCTAGACTTATTTGTTTGGCCATGAGTTTCTATTTCACAGTGCAAGATAAGGCCTATTTGCTGCTATTGCCCATCACAATGCAATCAGCTCCTGCCATTATCATCGGTTTATTCATTCTTCTGTAGCATACTGTGCTGTGTTCAAGTTCAATCAGAAGAGACTTATTGTAGGAACGACTTGTTTGTTGATTTGCTTGCTTCCTTTCCTCCCAGACAGCGTGTACGTGGAGGTATGTAGGTGGGCTACAACATTTTAATGGTTTTCTAACCCTAAATTGACGTCGCTTCGGGAAAAGTCTTTGAACTGATGCCCAACTGTAGTGTCTAATTCCCATTTTGCAGGATAAGATTAATACCTAGCAGCTTCTGCCTCTTCACATTAACAGAAATTGTTTCAATGCAGGGTAAACAAAGTGAGAAAATGAGGGCACTGCTGCCTGTGCTGGGGAAACACTGCCAAAGGCAGCAGGCCAGAGCCAGAGAGAAACTCAATTCTCCTGCAAGCAGCCGTCCCGCAGCGGAGGTGAGCTGTAAGATAACCTGGCTGAACACACTGCCCTCTTAGTCTAAGTGGAATTTTTATAAACCTGTAACCCTTTTTCCTATATTTACAGCTACCCAGGCAATTTTACCTATTACCAGAGCACTTCAGGGGTTTGCTAATGCATTGGAAGCACCTTTCTGATAAGCCAAGATAAATAGGTACAGCAATAAATCAATAAGCATTCTGCTACTCCATGATGTGGAAGGGGATCATTTCATTATGATGAGAAAAAAAAGAGAGGAAAAAAAGAAAAAACAGTGCACATTATAATACTATATGAAGGTGCATTTCTACGTACCAAAAATCTGACGTATATTATACCTTGATAGGAGAAGGAAATTGTTGCTATTCACCAACAGCAATCAGTGCCTCATGCCAACTGTCAGGACAGGCTTATTCGAGAGGGCTGCATCAGAAGGCAATAAGCCTTATGAGAAATGTGGAGGCATTATTAAAACCTAAGGCAGATGCCGAGCGATGCACGCGTTACACAGCGATGAGCTAACGCTTCCCAGCAAAACAGATTGGTTTAAATGGACCTGTAATTATTTCATTGCCTTGCCTGAGTGTGCAAAGCTCTAACCAAGGATGCATCTCCTTCTGTATCACTTCAAATAGCAGCTTTCTCCTATCCAGTTGGTAGCTCCTATTTAATACTCCATTGTCGTCAGGAAAATAAAAACTAATCGTATTAATAAAAAATTAATTGCATTAAGTAACATGTTTTGGTTTTAAATTTCTATAGTAAAATGAAAATCGCGCTTGAGAAGTTGGCCCAACGTGTTAATAGTCCTACTTTTTGTTATTTATTTGGTACACTTGTTCAATAAAATCGGCTTCTTCCTTTAATTAAACACAGTTTATACTTTTATTGCCATTGCGTAACGTCCAAAAGTCACAGCAGGGAATACATTATTGAGCCATTACACACTTCCTATATGATGGAAAGCAGTTTGTTTCGCCTCAAACATCACAATGCTCCAGAAAAGGAGAATATCACGGTCATTATTAATATTAATAATCACTTCGTACGATGTTTTTACACAGCCGGTTCCTAGCGACCCCCACCAGCTCTGGATCCAGCTCGCCGTGCCCTGCAAACCAACCTCTGCCGTCAGTCTGTCCCTCCGTAGAGCTCCTCGGCATGGAGAGGAGTGTCCGGTGCCCCGCACTGCCAGAGCAGCTTCCCTCCAGCAACAGCGGCAGAAGCTACGTTTGTTGGCAAGACCCAGCACCAAAGTCAGGCCTCAGTTCAGTTCCAGAGAGCCCTTATTCTGGAGGAAATGCAGTATTAGGGGGAAACGACAGAGTGCCACAAGCTTGGCACCTGATCACACCGAAGTGAACGCAAACTCGGAAATCAATGTAATGCAAACTGTCCCTGCCAGCCCCACAGGATACACGGGGTCCAGAGAGGGGTTTCTGGCACTGTGGAAGCTATTCCAAACTAGCACAATGGCAGCAACAGAAGGGGGAAGAAAAGAATAACAGGGAACATTACCCAGATTTTAAGATGCCCAAGTCCCAAGGGCGCTAAACCCCCCATAGCCTCCCTAAGTGACAGAGAGTTTCAGTGGGAGCTTCAAGGTGTAAACAAGCCTTACAGGATAGTGCCATAGGCTTGCAACAGCCCACCTCATCTCAGTGCTGTATCTCTTTTAGTGTCATTCTCAGAAACACAGTGATACCAAGGCCTTCCCTTCACCAAAACCTTCTTACTGAATCTTGGAGGTGCTTTTTCTTTTCTGCTCTTCTCCCCCCTACCAAATACTGTATTTCCTTTGGCTGTAGCACATGTAAGTTCTCCTCTCTTCCTCTTTGAATTGTCCATTAACACTACTCTTTTTACACCTCCCAGATCTGACACTTGTTTTTCCAAATGAAGGACCTGCTTCCATCACCACCACCACCCCCCCCCCATTCCTGCCCACAAATAGCAGAGATGTTTGAACAAGCACAAGAAAGCTGCATTTTCCCAGTCACAGCATCAGCACATGGGCTGAGTAGCAGACATCACAGAAGTAAAAGGAAGGGAAATAATTTCAGATTGTTAGGACTTGGGTTTAGATAAAAAGAGAACCTCTGAAAACGTCTATATCAATTACAATTTGATCTCCTTTGTGATCATTTAAATTACAGTAGTTTTTGCAATCCACCTCAAAACTTCCTCGGTGCAAAATTTCCCCTATTTACGTTCCCTTGTTCTAAACGCTGCCGCTCTATTGATTACTATAATTCAGCTCTAATTGCACTTTTACAAAGCAAAATGAATAGATTACAGTTGAGCTAGGAGGAAGCCAAACATCAATTATTAATGTAACAGAGCCAGCCTTTACCACGTCTGTATTATTTACCTTGGGGAGTCAGGAACCTGCTGAATAATATTTATTCTCATAAATTAACTACTTCAAAATATTTGTCGTCATTAATAAAAACAACCAAACTAATAAAATACACTTTCAGCAAATGCAAACAAGCCCTCAGCATCTGTAATGACACATGAAAGCCCCACACGCTTTCTCAGAAGGAGGCAGCCTTGATTATTTCAGAAAGCAGCCTCTATATTCTTCACCAAGAATCAACAGAGCCGGTTGATCTCCAGATTAGCTTGCAGCACAGGGACTTTGGTTACTGCTTCAGTCGGTGTTATTATTGCTAGGCTATTTTAGCCTCGACAGGGATCCAAAAAGCAGACTGATTCAGTAAGGAAAAAAGCTAGCAGTAAAGCTGGCATTTCCTCAGGGTATTTTCCGTATTTACAAAGCAATGACACCAAGTCTCGTTTCTGCAGCCCCGTTCTGGCCAGCACAGCGGCCGTAACGCCCTCTCCATCCCATCCCCTCACCACCCCCTTACTGCCAGCTCTCTCATTGTTCCCATTTCTTGCCCGTGCATCTTCTGTTTCTTTGCTCCAGAAATGTGCATTTCCATTACCAGCAGTTAATACTGACAGGTTTTACTCTAATCTTAGAGCCAATGATTTGGCTATATTGATTTATTTTTTTTTAAATACACATACTGCTAAGCAAGGAAAAAAGCAAATGACTTCTCTGACATTTGTCTCTTCTCTTTGGATACTTTACCTGCCCAAAGAACAGAGCCATCCCTTTCCTACCACTAGTTTGGTCACCTGCAGAATGACCCGGCTCAGTTCAGAGCCTGCCTAGGCAAAGCACAGGGGCTAGCAGTTTGCAACTACACACACAGAGACCTACAAAGAATTTCACTTCAGGAATGCATTTCAGAATTATCCACGTGCAGATGGCATCAGACACAACCCCCCTTCGGTGTTCAGCCACTACTTTGAAGACAGTTCACACGCTGCGTGGATTCTGCAGTTGTTCTACAAGCAGAGGTGAATCTCCTCCACTGGATAAATACTATTCTTACAAGCTATCATTCCTCAAATAAAAATACTCACCAAAGCCAATGCTGTAAGGTGCCACTGTATCATAATCAAGAACTCCTTGTACAATAATAAATTAGCTAGCCATTTGCAGCTAGGGCTGGAGGCAGTCATTTTTCCAGAAGCATGCATTTCTCCATCTGCGGTATTTCGGCCCCGAATGAGATAAAACATTTAACACCTTGGCTTCTAAACTTGAGTGGATTTGGAACAGAACCATAAACCACGAATTCTGTTGTGCTGCTGCTCTGAAAGTACAACTCTAGCTTTGGTCGCCATGGGACAGTCTCTCCTCAAAAAGCCTGGAGGGAATCCAACGAAATCTGTGCAAAATGCTCAACTGCCAGAGTGTCAACCCAGCTCTCTTCTCTATCTGATCAGAGGAGATCAAGCCCTTTCCACCCATTACACATCCTTCATCCACTCCTGCAATAGCTGTGGGTTTCTTTCTTTTCAGTTCTTTGGAAACAATACTGGTGCAGTGGTAGCCTAGTAACTGTAGCTGTGATAAAAACTCACACCTAGATCATACCTAAGAAGGAAAACAAGATGCTCTTCCTCCTTTGATTTAGCCAGGAACTGATTAGAAACCCTCCGAGCAACACAATCCTTGGCTATGAGGAATCTGATCAAGGAGGAGCAAAGAAGACTGACAGCTCTGACTCGATCAGCCCCCTCTGCCCTGACCCGCTGTCCTGCCCAGGTTCCCCTCCCAGCTCTCCTGCACTGTACTGTCTGCCAGGGGCCACAGCCCATCTACACACCCCCACCCTCCACATCTCTAGGTGTCTTACAGGTAGATTCCCGAAGCTGAAGATGCCCTTACCTCATTTCAGAGTTAGAGCTTTCCAGAACATAATCTATACCGCACAGGTCAAACTGCACTGCTTGTTCCTGGGGGTGTGATTTTGAATTTGGCTGTGCTAAAGCCCCAGAGAACTGGCCTAACCAGTGAGCAGCACCAGCAACTGCTCTGTCCTTCTGTCTACACCTCAGTCTTGGGTTACCTGCAGATTTTAGGATTGGCAGTTTTATATTAACTTCACAATTATTTGTAAGAGTACTGAATAAAATGAATTTTTATACTAATTCACAGAAACAACCACTTATTGATTCCTCATTAGCAAATATTTGTCATGATCTAAGCATCTGGCAGTTCTTAAAGCACTTACACCTGTTTTAGCAATGTTGCCCAGTGCTAGTTTTCCTGAAGAAACCAAGGCTTAAGCTATAGCAACCAATCTCTTCAAAAGTCTTTGAATTTAATAACCAAATACACAGGTATTGTTCAGTGCTAGAGATCTGAAACATGTTACAGGCCTACAATTTAATGAAAATCATTGATAAATAAATAAAAAAAAAAGTCAGTAATAAAAAGAAGGTCTTTAAAGAACGACGTGGTTCAGGGACGAGCTCTACGCCTTAAACCACCAAAGAAATCACACAAGGGATCAAATTCAAGACAAAAATTTCATAGGAAGGCAGGTTGCACCGTCCTGACTGTACATCGAATCACCCGATCAACTGGAATATTGTGCAGGGCTAGATCAGTAGTTATCAACTGTACATTTAAATAACCGTGCAGGCTCTTGGCACGTAAAGAATGAAACCAAGTTTGAGAGGATCTAGTTTAAAAACAGTGTGTTAAAAAAACAACCAAACAAACCACAACTCTATAAAAAAGGTCTATAAAAAGCACCAACAAATAAGTTCAGTCAACCAGAAGTTCTCTCTACCAGATCCATATGTTCCTGCGTTGCCTTCCTTGCTACACCCCCTCACACGAAATATCATTCCCTTGATCTGGACAGAAGCTGCCAATGCGTTTTTCCCTTAACTCTCCCCCCTGTTTTCCCCCTAAGGCTTGAGTTATTAAATAAATAGATCGCTGTTTAGTGAAAACTTTCCTTGTTCTTCAAGAAATGGAGATGAAATTCACTCAGATAAGAGACAAAGAAGAAATACTTTAGTCTTACCCTCAAGAGTCAAAAGAACAGAGGAACACCCATAATTTTATTTCTTTCAACAACCGACCCCAATACAAGCCCCGAAGAGCTCTGTCTTTGTTCAGGTGATGCTCTAGAGACCCTTGAAAGACACCTGGGAATATTTCATTTTTCACAAGATGCAAGCCACTTTCATTGCAATATACAACTAGCAGCCTGTTATATCCTGGACAGAACATTATTAATACCAAATTTCCACTCCTAAATGAAGTCCTGCCATGAACATTTATCTATATTCAGAAGGAATGTCTCTCAGCTCCAAAAAGAACTTGGGAACTTTCGTGACAACTTCAGACAATTTGATAGGTTTGTATTTCCCTCAAGTAAACAGCTTCACATTAGCATATGAATGGTATTATCTATCCTTTAACTTTGCCAGACACCGGCCACTTTGTTGCATTTTTAATAGCTTACCCATGAGTTTTATCATTAAACATTTTTGATCTAGTGTTACCTTTGAAGTCAGCTTGAGAAAGAATTTTGCCTGTTTGCATATCAGTGAGCCAGAAGTTACCTAGAAACACTTCATAGCAGCCTGAATTACAAAAAAGGCCTTACACAGCTAGACCTACCTCTCTTATAACACAGGTATCGCAGGAAAACACGTAAAGTACCATGAAGGATGCAAAGATATTAGAATCTGAACTGCATGCAGCAGCATCCTCATTCTTTCTTACAGTAGCAGAGTTATTTTAAAAATCAGAATGCATATTTCACAGAAAATAGTACTTCAGCATGTATTTTATCTAAATCTCAGAGGAACTTAAATTACCTGTATAAATGTGGACTTACATATAAGAGAGATGGAGAGATCCCCCTGGTATCTTTGAAGACTGAGGAACATTATTTATATCTTTCCTTTATCTTTGCTATCATTAATGAACAACACGTGCCTGATACCAGAGTGATGGACAAATTTTTTCAAGTGGATATGAACTCAAACATGGTAATTACTAAGAGATTTTGCTCTTTAAGTTTCCTACTAAGAGTGTATACTGAAACTCTTCGTAAAGAAGGGAGAACACAGGAATTAAAAGATCCTTCCCTTCCAATCTGTTTCACTTCTATTTTGATTCATTGGTTAACTAACCCAGAAAGCAGCAAATAAACTTTTATGCATATATCGTAATATCATTAGCATGAATTGAAGACAAGGCTGCACTGGACATCTTTCATCTCAGTTAATGCACACATTTTACCCACGGCTGTATTTTTACATCATTGATAAAACATCTCTTTTATTCAGCACTTCCATCAGATCAGAAAGTGATTCCTACTGCTAAAGGTGTACGTTCTTATATAACACACTTTGCACTACATTGCTTCAAGTGTCAGTTTAAGAAGTTAATGAAAGTGGCTCTTTTCCACAACAAGAAATCCCACCTAGCAGACTTAAGCAAACAGATGCCTCAGAAGATTGAAATAATTGGATAATCCACCCTGATGTAAGAAGGCCTTCACATGCATTTGTTGTTACACCTGCTGTGATAGATGTAGCCCCAGAGCTCTCTGGGATTAACTCAATTATTCATCATCATCTGATTATCAGTCTACTTGTGTCTGAAATGAATTTGAGAGTAGGAACTTGCTACCTAAGTGGACTGAAATTGTTCACAACTGCTTCAATTCCTGATTTACACAGGGCACACGGGAACTGCCATGCAAGTCAGGCTAATGGTCCATATCATCCTTTTTCATACTGTGTCCTGGAAAGGAACAAAATGCTCTATAGTAGGAAATGGTGGGTAATAATTTAGAGAGGCAAGTTTCCTTCCTATCCCACTCTCCAATTGAGATGCTGCTTCCAATTCAGTGTGGGAGTTTACACCCCTCCCAGAAGAAAGTCTAAAGTTGCATTCTACTATGACTTTGCCTAAGAGCCAATTGCAGTTCCTCTAGTACTGGTCTAGAAGTTAATCTTTAAGGATTTAGATCAGGCAGTTGCTTACTGTTAATTTTGGTTGGCTATTTAGCTGTCCCCATACTTTAAAAACGCCCTTAAACTCAGTAAAATGAAGGCAAAAACTTGATGGAAATGCTTTTTTCCTAGTTAGCCCTATGCGTGTACCTGGAGAGATCCAGGCTGTGTTCAGCTCCCATAGCTGTCACCAGGCTATTTCAGCTTGGTCTTGTCAAACTGTTGCACTTCAACATCTACTGATAGTAGGAAGAGTGGAGTGGCTAAAAGCTGAAGCCTTCTATAGTGATCTTAATTAAGAGTCTGTCACCATCTGAATTATTATTACTGTTACTTTAGGAATTACATTGCAGCATAAATTATTATAATAAAGAAGCCTGGCAATTGTGATCTTAGCCAAAGTGCCTGAAACAGGTTTAGCTTGCACTATGCCTTTTGGGCCACTGACGAAAAAGAAATCCAGAGATTGCTTCCATGTGGCAGACGAGCTGTGACAATGCCAAAGACTTTCATAATTAACTGCTCTGAAGCTATAGAGGCAACAGATGCCCTGTCCCTGCCCCTGAAGCCCCCGGCCTTCCCCATGGCACTCTTAGTTTCTCACCCAAGCATCCCCTTCCTGGGGTCCACGCTCCCCACACTTGCTCCATCACTGTCTGCAGCTCGCCCGACTCCCCTCTCTTTGCTCTCGCTCATACAAAGGCGCCTCGGCAGAAGGGAATCCAGAGAAAGCCTCACACTCTGCGCGCACAACACAAACACATTGGTCTGAAATGTGAGGTGTCTGTGTTTGGGCTGAATGCGGTGCATGTGTAGCTGGTTGATGTTATAAATGAGAGTAGTTACCAACTCTTTTAAGGGGAAAAGCCAGGTATTCTCAACCCATACAGATATTTAATCAAGTCATGGGGAAAATCAGATGAAAGAGACTCCAAACAAAGATTTCAACACACATGGTATCCCAGGAGAGACGTTGAGTGTGAGGGGGTCCCTCCTGCTAATGTCAGTGGACAGTGCCAAGCGGCTGCTCTGCCGGCTGTGGCAGGGCCTCCTGACAGCCATCTCCCAGCCACTCTGCCGCGGAGACAGGAGTAGAAGCTGCTATTCCTACAAAGCACGCGGGGTACAGTGCAAACACCTGCATGATGCTGTGGCTTCAGTGGATGGGCTGGACGCACACTGCGTGGAGCAGTGAAACAGCACCTGCTTCCAGCCAGCGACGAGCCCGGAAAGCCATCTTCCAGTGCCACCACCCTCTGGCCTCCAGGGCACTTGAAGGACTGGGTTCTCTTTTTACCCATTCCTTATACCTTTTAGGGAAACACAAGCAATGAAACTAGGAAGAACTGGCTCACAGTTGTACCTAACTGGTGTGATTCGCTGCTCAGAGCGGCAGCCCCGCGCTCCGCCCAAGGCAACTCTCTGGAGAAGGGAAGCTATGCAAGGAGCGGAGCTGGACCGCGGTCCTCAGGCTCCCCCTGCCTGCTCCCGCAGCCTGCGGCTGCCATCGCTTCGCTCGGCCCGCGTGGAAACCAACCGAGGGCTCGATCCCTTACTCGATTCCGATGTTCCTCCTGTGTCTGGGCTGAGATTTGTCTCCCTTTGCACCAGAAAGCACAGCTATTTCACAGAATCACACACAATCACAGAATGTTAGGGGTTGGAAGGGACCTCGCAAGATCATCCAGTCCAACCCCCCTGCCCGAGCAGGACCACCTAGATGAAGTCACACAGGAAGGTGTCCAGGCGGGTCTTGAACGCCTCCAGAGCAGGAGACTCCACAGCCCCCCCGGGCAGCCCGTTCCAGTGTCCGTCACCCTCACTGTGAAGAGTTTTTCCTAATGTTTACTCTAAACCTCTTGTGTCCCAGCTTACTCCCATTGCCTCTTGTCCTAACATTGGGTGACATTAAGAAGAGTCTGGCTTCATCCTCTTTACACTCACCCTTAACATATCTATAGACATTACTGAGGTCCCCCCTTAGTCTCCTCTTTTCCAGGCTAAAGAGCCCCAGCTCTCTCAGCCTCTCCTCACAAGGGAGATGCTCCACTCCCTTAATAATCTTGGTGGCCCTGCGCTGGACTCTCTCCAGTAGCTCCATGTCCTTCTTGAACTGGGGTGCCCAGAACTGGACACAGTATTCCAGGTGGGGCCTCACCAGTGCAGAGTAGAGGGGG
>WTSP01018986.1:0-27706 GCA_025331215.1 Actenoides lindsayi | reverse complement strand
AGTTTATGTAGTAGCTCCCTGCTCAACCATGCAGGTCTCCTAACTCTCTTACTTGATTTCCTACTCTTTGGGATGCAAAGATTGGGATTTAATTGACAAAAGCACGTGCCAGGGCAAATGAAAAGCAGCACAGCCAGTTTTTCGGCAGACAGATGCAGTTTTTTACCGTACCCCAAAGGCCAACCAAAACTACAACAGAGAACAACTGAGCATAATATAGAATTCAAACTCTAAATAAGAAAGAAATAAACTTGGCAGCAAGTTAGAGTGACTGACAAAAATGGGAAAGATTAAATAAGTTTTAAGGAAAACTGAAGATTTTAATCTTTTTGATATTTAGAGCTTTGCTATCTTTTTTGCTAAGCTGTATTTAATTACACAAGTTTCCTAATTCTGCATAGAAATTTTAAACTCCATGTAGAATAAGTCCTTAAAAACTGCAGTTCAAGGTACAGCATTTAATTCTAGATTGCTAGCAACACAGCCTTCAGAAAATACAAAGCTCTCAGGTGAAAAAAGTATCCCTGCCTTAGGATAGGGCCAGAGTGTCACTTCTACATGCAAAAACAGAATAACTT
The DNA here is from genome assembly GCA_025331215.1 of Actenoides lindsayi. NCBI lineage: Eukaryota > Metazoa > Chordata > Aves > Coraciiformes > Alcedinidae > Actenoides > Actenoides lindsayi. The sequence goes on along the minus strand of WTSP01018986.1, from coordinate 27,128 downwards.
GCATCATTTGTTTCAAACTGCTCTAACACATCAGGATGTGGAGAGAACCAGAGAGGACTAATTTCTTTATCAAATAAGTAGAAAAAAAGTGTAATGTTACTGTATTTTTCACCAAGAAAAAAAATATTATTATTATTTATATATGCTTACCCAGCTTCGCCTTAGATCTTTTATTGTTTGAAAACCAATCTGTTAAGATGCCCAGGGCCCCCCCTGAATTACTCGTGTTTCCTTGCAAAGCCAGCAGCAAGCGTTAGCTGAAAGCATATAAAATGCTGTTTGGACAGCTGATGTCATTTTTCTCCAGCATAGGTCTTCACAGTTCATACAAACCACCACCGTCAGCTTACGGGTCTCTCTCTACAAAATGTGTTTGGCAAGAAAAACTTAACACGTGTTTCGAAAGAAACAGAGCAAATCTTCACCTTCCACAGCTGGGTCTTGTCCAGTAGCTATGATTAACTGGTTTGGCAGCCGCTCTGCCAGAAAGCCACAGGGACAGCATAATGCAGCACCACTCTACAACTTGATCTTCATGTAAATCAGGAGATTGTTTACAGATACTCAGAAAATGATAGATACTCTAAGTCTCCAATTCAGATTCTCTTTCAAATGAGCGTCAGAAGAATGGCTGTTGTCTCCTCCACTAACAGGCACTGCTGAGCCCCCAAGCATGAGAGTGAAATTCCCCCTGAGGCCAAGGACCTTCACTGAGACTTCCACGCATAAAACCATGCCTTGTGCTTCCATCAAGCATCTTTTCCAGGCAGTGCCTCAGCATGCAGCCCCAGCTGTATGGCACTCCAGCTGTACAGCACTGCTTAATTCTATTCTTTCAAGATCTGGCTCAAGCCACTTTAAAAGAGCGGGCAAATTTTCTGGGTTGCTTTTGCTCTTCACACAAGGCACAGCTATATTTGAACGGTGGTTGGAATGAGTCCTTTATGTATGCTGTGTACAAAGCAACAGGGGTTCTTGAATAAATTATTTCTTCATAGTCTCACATTTAAAATGCAATGAAAATAATTCCAAGGAACAGCATTCCTACTTGGGTCTATATGGCCTGGTTTACCTCTTTTACAGGAGTATTTTTCTCAAAAAGAAAAAAAAACAAAGTAGAAATTCATTCTTTAAACTGCCATGTTCCTGGTTATTTTTTTATCCAACTCCAAAGACCTTGAAATATAAATAGCACCAGAGTAGTCCAGGCATTGAAACATGCACTAACTCTTTCTGCAGGCATAAAGAAAAGTTACTCACTTATGACAGGTTTATCCATTTGATCATTACCTGAAAATATTCAGAATATGCATCCCTGGGAGGCAATGCCTCTTGCTAGAGCTGAGGGCTGTCATTTTCTATGCAACTCATGTCTGTAATAAATCAAGATTATCCACCAATCTAAGTCTGAAAGGGGAATCATAGTAAAAAACTAGGCTTTACATTTTCTCATTATAACGAAGTCAACAATTTTGTTCTGGACCCACAATCCCCCCAAAGCTCTAAGGCATTCACAGTAAGTCCCCTGGTAGAGCATTCAGTGCTACAACACTGTTACATACTTCATTCATAGAATCATAGAATGGTAGAACATCGAGTCCAACCCCCCTGCCAGGGCAGGGTCACCCAGGGCAGCCCACACGGGAACAGATCCAGGAGGGTCTTGAAAGTCTCTAGAGAAGGAGGACTCCACAGCCTCTCTGGGCAACCTGTTCCAGGCTCTGGCACCCTCACAGGAAAGCAATTTCTCCTCATGTTGAAATAGAACTTGCCATGTTCCAGTTTGTGACCGTTGCCCCTCATCCAATCATGGGGCACCACTGACAAGAGACTGTCCCCCTCCACTTGGCACCCTCCCCTCAGATATTTATAGACATTCATAAGATCCCCTTTCAGGCTTCTCTTTTCCAGGCTAAAGAGCCCCCGGGCTCTCAGCCTTTCCTCATCAGAGATGTTCCAGTCCCTCCAGCATCTCTTTGGAGCAGTGCTAGCACAGCCATGTTGTTTTTCCAGAAGTTACCACCTTCTACTTGTGGGGTCACATGACAACTGGAGGAATGGGAACGGGCTTTTTCATCTGTGACTTGCTTGCCTTGGTTAAACATGTTGGGAGGTAAGGGCTGGGTCTGCTCAGAGAGCCCCTGGTTTTAGAATCCCTCTAGAAATCCGCTGAGATCGATGGCACATCTGTCCCTTCTGCCCTCAGCTCTTCCAGTTCACGTGAATCACAAGCTAGAACATCTCTCTTCAGGACTACCTACAGGTTTCATAAAAATATCCAGGGACTACTTGGATTTGGGAGTTTACTTCTCTTCCCCTGTCTTGTCCACCCTGCAATCCCTCTAGCCACCCCCCAGCATGCCAGCAACTCCTTTGGAGACAAAGGGTTAGCTCTGGCAATCGTGTCTCTAACAGCACTTCATGAGACTGCATAAATGCTTGGGAAAATATGGAAGAAGTGTTTACAGTAGCTGCATATGATAAGAGAGATTTATAGGCCTGTTAAAAATTATTAGGCTTTACTACTTTGGTGACAACGCTGCTTTCATAAACTGCTCTTGAGAGCTTCATATCCCGAGTCTGCAGGCTGTTTATTTTCGCATTTTTGAACTGTCGTATTTCCTTCACCATTATTTTTTCTTTGCTTTTTACTTTAAAACAGCAATTCCCTAGTTCTTCTGACCTAGCAAGTCAGTTAAAAGTATATGTTACCCTGGAAACACTTTCAAATGGACAGAATAACTGGAGGGACTGTTGTGAGTAATACTGTAAAGCGTCCCCAAGTGCCCGAAAAGCTAAAATACATCTGTCACAGACCCAGTGATTCAGCTGGGCATTGGTCATTGACTCCAGTTTCAATTGCTGATACACTTTGATTGGACTCGGGGACCTTACTGACAATGGGAAATTCTTAACCCCTGAATGTGGCAAGCAGGGAGACAGGACAATGAAAACATTGTTCTCTTATTGGCTCTAATACCAGCTCTCTTTCTTCTACCTTCTGACCCACCAAGAACCAGAAAGGTTAGTACTGTCCTTTCATATTCAGGATGACCACGATTCCTTCCTTTAGCACCCACAATTCAATTCCCAACGTCTATAAGAAGTCTGAAGTCTCTCCACTTAGTACAGGATCATGATCTTAGATATTGCCTCAGTTAATTAAACTGATAAAACCATTTGCAAACATACTTTTAATAGAATTCAACAACCGAGAATCACGGCTGCTCTAATACATAGGCCATAGATGACACAGCTAAACAAAGCCAAATTCAGGAGCAGTTTCATAATTGCATGTTAATCAGCTCTAGCTAAAAAGAGGAAAAAGATCCCAATTTTCAGAATTTTGAGCAGAAGTGATAGGCTGAAATCACCCTGGTCCCCAAGTCTCATTTTGGTTTGCCTAGGAAAAAAATGCATCAAAACTTGCTCAGCGTAGAAAGACCTTTGGAATGGGCCTTTTTCTACTCCCAAAGGCAGTCATTTGTGTGATACAGGCATTCTGAACAGCAAACAAATGGCATTAGAAAAAAAAAATATAGCTGGAATCTATCACCTGCTTCCATAGATGTTAACAAATCACAACACAGTTGCCAAAAGAAAGATTGTTTCTAAGGAGGACACCAAAGCTCTGTATTTGCTGTCAAGGCACCTGCAAAGATTTCTGTCCATCACATCCCCTGAGTCTGGAGTGCTGGACAGGTACTCGGGGGTACAGACAGCAGTTACAGTCGAAGCATGTTAATGAATTAAACGTAGGCTGGACAGAAGCAGCCATCGGAATTTACATGATAAAACAGTCAGGTAAAATCTCAGTGGTAAATAATGATGAGAAAAAATGATTTATTCAGGTCAATCTTAGTTAAACCGTATACATTTTTCAATATATTCCGGTGGTCTTTTTTGCAGAAGAGATGAATGTGACCTGAATAGCAGACTGACTTCAAACCGAGCTGAACCCATTCACAAGAGATTCCCAGCCAGTAGGCAAGAGACCAAATGATTAGAAGTTTTCCTTTGGTCTTTCATCTCTGCAATATATGGCCACCCCTGTGCAATCTAACCTGCAAAGACTATTTGGCAACAGCAGCAAATCAGCACTGACCAAGTAATTCACATTCAGCACTACCCCTGGCATTATCTGTTGTTTGCTATTGGCTAAAACAGGAAAGGTGCTGCAAAAAGAATTGCTGCAGTGCTCCAAAGCAGTGGTGTTTGTAAGCAGAATGACAATGACTTTCAAGCTACTTTGCTATTAAACAACTGACTGGGACCAATTTCTTCATCTTTATGGAGCTAACTACCACCTGAAACTGAAAGAAGTCGAGCAAAATTCTTTACTGCAACATACATTCTTTTTCCAATGCTAAGCCACCAGAAGAAATCAGCCTGAAATTATCTAATGTGCATCCAGCTTCATAAGAAGTTCTGGTTTTCCTCTAAATGCACAGGAAAATAAACATCCCTAGAAAGGTTCTCCTGTGTGCAGGGAATAAGAGAACAAACTCTTTTTTCCTCTAACTACCTTGGAATGTTTTAGCATCAATGAAGAGTGTGAGATGACTCATAGGAATAGTGGTTTTTCTGGGGGTAAACACTATGCAATCAGGACTGGAGTCCACAAGCTACGTACAGTTCATCCCAGTAAGTATTACGGAGACAGACTTTCTCACATGCATGCTTGCAATATACAAACCTGCACTTGCATTTCTTTTAGATAAATTCTTCTTATTATTGTAAGCACTGTAGACATTAGGTATGGAAGACATTGTGTGCTGTGTGCCAGGAAGTACACTGCGTACGAGACGACAGTTGTGAAACGTTGAGAGCTCTGCTAGGGACAAAACACATCCAAAGGCAGTTCACAAAAGAGAGCAGCACCCAAATCACAACCGTTCACAGTGGGATTTTGAGACTTGCAAAAAGTCTTCTCAGAATATTGTGTGGAATTGTACAGAATGTGGAAAACCATGTAGGGAGAACAAACTACCTTAATGCTAGGAATCAATCACTAAGTTCTAAAGTAAGGCCTTGGATGAGATAAGTAGAAGGCAAAGGGACACCCTGTGCTAACATTGTCCAGACACATGGCCATTCAGAACGCACACCATAGCAAACATCAGCAACTACTGCTTCACAGCAGCTTCCAGTTCATCTTTCTCCCTCCCTGGAACACGTGCTCGGCTACAACCGCTGTCCTACACCCACGCAGCAAGCTTTTTGGCTTTCAACACCAACTCTGAATTATAGTTAGGGGCACGATTGCCACCAGCTAACAGTAAAAGAAGGAATAACTTCTGCGATTTCGGTATTTTCACAAGCACAAGTGGTGTCCTCACAGCATTAGATACCAGCAGTAGTGACCAAATGATCTTGAACAACAGTTATCTGTGGTCAAAGGTGAAGGAGATAATAGAATGAAATGTTCCATTTCACTGAAGGAGGTAGGTGGCCAACAAAACCCCTAAATTATGAACCAAGAGAAGACAACAAGGGAAAACCAACACAACAACCCTACCAGCAGTAACATGATCTGCAGACAAAGATAGCGCACAAGCGTGGAACCGAAGACTAGAAAGTACTTACTGTTCTTTCTCTCATGTTATGGTTAAGATGTAGTACACCAGGTATGATTCAGCTGGGTCCACAAAAACAGTTCATGCTTATGTGACTTTGGGCTGCCATTTCAGTTAAGGAACAGAAGTTAATTTTAAAAAAATCCAACAATCCAAGCCAAAGCCAAATGGGGTAAGATCTTGCAGATGGCACCAGCTCTGACTGCCCAACACCTGGATAACATCACTACAAATGTGCAAGTCTTGAGCAAAAATCCATGCAGGTCTTGAGAAGACTCTGTGCAAGTCTACAAGGAAGGGATGAGAGTGTAATGAGAAGACACAGCCTTTTTTTTCTTTAAGCACTTTGATGAGTTTTTTCCACCTCACTTTTGTCCTAAGCAATCCTTTTTTACCTATTCCCATCACAGGCAAGTGTTCATAACCTAATACAGGACTTCACAGGTAGCTTTTTATTGCCCCTCTTTTTGCCATAATTTCTCCCAAATTGATTATAACAGCAACTGAAGAGATAAAGGGGAAATTTGTCAAACGTATTCTAGATCCTCTGTTTTCTTTCTGAAAAAGTATTCTTTGCAGAATATAGTATCAGATTAATATAGATATGGTATCCCTAGTAAATTACAACAGGTAATTAGATCATGGACACCTTCAACAGCAACACAGTTATTTTTCTCATCTGTAGCTAGTAGTTAAGAACATCAGATAAGCTCTTTCTAGACAGCTCTAATAAGATTGTGGTGTTATCTGAGCCCAGAGATATCCTCTTTCCCTGCAAGCTGCATACAACTCAAGACCTGATGGATATACATGTTAAAAACTATTTTTCATTACTGAAATTATGAAAAAAGTCATCATAAAGGCAGCCAAGTGAGATCTGCAATGCCAGCATTTTAGCGGTACTTCCGAAGACACTGAAAGCTTTGTCATTTACCCACACCCCGAGTCTCTGAGGAGCAAGCGAATGGATACCTTTTCTTAATTACTCTATCTTCCAACTAAATGTCATCAGGGCACTGGAAGTTTACTAAATTCAGCTGCAGTTTTCATAACCAAAACAAGAAGCCATCTTACTGTGCAGATTAACTCCACCCTTCAGTGACGGGGCACGGTGCTGAGGCACCAGGGATACCCACGGCTGTGTCAAAAGCTCAGCCCAAACACCGGGTCAGCCCACTGCAGAAGCAGGGGCAGCAAAGCTGACATGGCAAAAGGCCTCTAATTCCTCCCAGATTATCTGATCCTGCTTTGACCTCTTATATGCCACCTTTCCATGATTGTTTTTATGCTTGAGGTTTTTGAAGAGCTTCTTGTTCATTTATGCAGCCTCCTGCCTCTCTTGCTTGTCATCAGGAAAGATCGCTCTTGAGCTTGGACAAGGTCCTTGAAAATCTACTAGCTTCTCTCCATGGTTGTATCCCACGGGATTCTTCCAAGCAAAGCCCTGAACAGGCCAAAGTCTGCTCTCCTTAATTCCCAGGTCAGAATCCTGCCGTTTGCCTTTGTCCATTGTTTCTGGACCCTGAACTAGACCAACTCAGTCACTGCTGCCGCAGCTGACCTCAGACTTCATACCCCAAACCTGTTCTTCTTTGCCTGCAGATACCAGATCCAGCAGAGCATCTCCTTTTATTGGTTCCTCAGTCATCTATGTTTGGAGATTATCACTGGCAGACTCCAAAGACCTGGCTTGCTTGTGCCCTGTTGTGTTGCCCTTCTAGCAGACATGTGGGTGGTGAAAGTACATCTTGAGGACCAGGGCCTGCGAATATGAGGTTTTTTCCGTTGTCTGAAGAAGGCTTCATCTACTACTACTTCCTGACGAGGTGGTGTGTAGCATACAACCACCACAATGTCCCCCACTCCATGCTGGTCTGCCCTCTAACCCTGACCCATAAACTCTCAGCTGGCCTGCTCCAGGCAGAGCTCCCTTCACTCCAGGTTGTCTTCCCCACACAGCACAATTCATCTCCTCGCCTTCCTGGGCCCATCCTTCATCTCTTAAATTCTGTATCCATCTTTTGCATCAAAAGTTACATAATTAAGCAATTTTGTTAATAATAACAGCACCACAACAACTGCCTAAACTGAAACAGAAGCCTTAAATGATGGGATTTTGCAAATTATAATCTAGACAAACTGTTTGAAGCATTAAAACAAAACTATCCAGAACTTCATCTGGCTAATAACTGATAGAGCCTCACACTAACCTTGAGAGGTTACTATGAGAACGCAATGGAAGTTGAAGTTGCCAAACCAGTTACTGGAGCACTTGGTAAAAAAAGTTAGGTGGGTAGCATGTGAAGTAAAAAGTAAACTTCACCCTCTGAATACCTGAGTAAGGTCTTCTCCTACCAATACTGCCACAACAGGAAGCAAATGTCTAGCCTGGAATCACAGAGCAGGATGTTAAGCACATAGTCCATGAGGACTCGTGAATATTCATGAGTTGCAATGGAAAACAGGGGGAAAGGGGGCTACCATTATTACCTACCAGTCACCCATTCCACTTCTTTTCTTCAGCAGCACACAAGCTACTACAGCAGTATGCCTCCCTGCAACATGCCCCCCTCAGCTCCTGAGAACCTGAGTGCACCCCATTCATCAGCACACTTTATTTTTAAGGAAAACTATTCAGGTGCCCCCTCCCATGCTCTCTCCTAGGGAACTGTGCAGAAAAACAGATATTTATCCTAATTAAAGGAAAAAGAACATGAACGTTTCCCATGCCTTAGTTATAGATGCCACTTTCACAGGTATCACCTGATTTTTAATTGTGTGACTACCCACTCAGCAAATTCACAAGTTTCGTAAATGCTTTTTTAATCTGCTCTTCTAAGCAGGGTCAACTCAGAAAGACGGGGAGAGGATTGCAAAAGCCGTCCTGCTTCTCTTGGCAAGTGACTTGGAATCACAGCAGGAAAAAAAGAAAAACAGAGTAATAGGAAGAAACACGGCTTCTGAGAGCAACTTTCGCCAGTTTGCATCCTGTGGGAAGCACTACAGATGAAATGCCAGCTCCTATGCTCAGGGAAAGTCAGAGAAGCAAAGCAGCGAATGCCACCAACCGCCCCTGTCCGGAGAGCAGCCTCGTGAGCAGCTTGCACAGCAGGTGAGGGAGCTGAAACTGCACCTCCTGACACAGAAGTGCACACAAGGTACAGGCTCACTCTGTGGCGGCTCTGGTGAGGGACTGCACATTAGACTTCTGGCTAAAAACTTAAGACTCAAATTCAATTATTTTACTGGGTGAAAATCCTTTAGTGAAGAAGGATTCCTTAAGGCCAGCACTCCCCATACAGTGATAACTTCCCCCTGTGACTTGCTTAAGGAAGGGGCAAGGAGCTGACTCTTCCAGCTACAGCTGATCAAAGTTTGCAATTTCTGTGCGCAGAGAATCTCCAAATGGACCAACCTGGGAATATACCCTACAAAATAAAACCCTTAAAATTGCTTTCTTCATAAAGACTCCCTAAATCATTCCTTGTTATATTCCTTCCCTCTTCCTTTATGTAACAGCATATGTAGTAAAATTTTAAAATTTCAAATCAGTCATAGAGCTTGTCAAAATGTCTCAATGTTATTTAAAAAAAAATTAGCCACCACTTTTTTAGATTATTTTTAGATTATCAGATAACTGACATTTTCAGAATAAAAAAACCTAAAAACACTATCAAGATTTTTTTTATCTTTTTCTTTCTCCAACACTAAAAAAAAAAAGAATAATTCCAGGCTATAAAAGCAGGGCCAAAGAAAAACCACATCTCCCAGTACAGGTTCCTATGCACAAACCAGCAATCACCACACAGACCTTTCACACAACCGGTATTTCTTTCAGAATAGATAATTCTTCATGCCCTAACTAGACCAAGAAGCACCCCAATGAAAATGATAAATTCTTTTTCACCAGGCTTTATTTTATGCACTGGAAAGAGCACAGCAGTAAGCATCTCTCATACTGAGATGGAATGGGGGATACTGATGGTATGGTTTGTGTACGTGGGGCTCATCTGCTACACCTTGCTGAGCAGCAGCTTTAAACAATGATTTCAAAATTGGATTTGAAATTACCAAACTACCATCAAATCAGTTTTCACAGGTACACATGAGCCACAGATATGTACCAGGAATTTATTTTCTTGCCTGCTTGCTGGAAACCTGGGTCAGCCCAACAGGCCAGGTCACCATGCAGCTGCTCTCACCCCCACCGCTTGAGGAAAGGGGACAGGGGACCCCTCTGCCACTTTGGGCAGGAATGGCAACGGAAAGCCTTCATAAAACTATTTGCTGCAAATTCTACTGAAAGAGGACAACATGGAGGGAGGGGGGGAACAGGGAGGTGACAGGGGCCAGAGGCTGCAGCAGCCGCTGCGCGCATAAACCAGTGTTAGACTGCTGGAAGTGGCACAAGTACCACACAGTGGTACAACACCACAGTGCCCACACCCCTCGCCCCCAGTTCCTTGGATATGCTGATGCCACTGTCCCTCTTTCCCCTGGCAGGCTCATGTCTGGCATCACTCACTCTAATTGTTCACAGGGAGAAAAAGAAAAAAAAAAAAAAAAAAAAAAAAAAAAAAAAAAAAAAAAAAAATTAAAAAAAAAATCACACTTCTGCTGAACTGAAACCTTTCCAGAGCACTGTAACATTACTCTTATTGATTTATCTATTTAAAGTAATGGCAGGATTTTGTCATAAATATTTGATTGGTATTTTTAAACCCTTACAAGAATTCCACAGCCCATAAAAAGGTGTTACAGTAAAGCACCATGGGCAGAACAGCATTATCCTAAACCACAGGGGATGCTGGTTGTCACTATCTTCTGCATCTTAAAGCTCATAAGGTGTCAAGACACCACTACATCATTGCCAGGACCTGACTTCTCAGCTCACATGGATTTTAAAATGAAATTACATTAAAAAAAACCAAAAAACCAAAAAAACCACAAAACCCAAATGTAAAAGTGGCAGAACAAAACAAAAATCTAAAATTACAGCTATTCATAGAATATAAAGTAGTATTTGGTGTGTATATCAAAGTAAATTCAACATAGTGTGCATTGAGGATTTACAAATTTTAGCAGGAGATAGTACAGTGAAAATCCTGCATGTAAGGAAGTACCATTTTAAATGAAAAGTTCTGTCTCATTTCTTCAAATTCAAAGAAAAATAGATCTTGGGTTACATTAAAAGGTATTCATAACCTCTCCAAAATTTAGCATTCTGAAAACATAACTCACAACAAGAGCAGTTGTGCTCCTACAAAGGAGATCTGTGAAGGAATCTCATCAATGATTTTATACAAGGCCTTCTAAACAAACAGAATTAAAATGCATTGGTTCTTCAGAGTACAAAAATAAGTTAAAAATAAGTCAGGAGAACGACACAGCCCAGAAAGCTTATTAGCAACCTATCCGCACTAATGACCTAGAGACAAATTCAAGCTGCCAGCATAACTGCTCAAAGAGCTGGCCAAGGAGCTCAGCTGCCTTTGAGGGGGAAGCTCTCCCATGGTTTCACACCGGACACCTTGGACCATCATCCCCGAGTGGTGTGTTCGATAGAGGCATTACAACTGTTAGCTAGGGGGTAAAGATGCCAGGTTTTATTTACAGAACAGGAATCATTTTTATATTAACTCGAGACAAAGGTGGGTAGTGCTACCTAGACTTGAGGTAGCCCGAGTCATCCCAATGTGTGAAACGACATCACATGGTTTGTAACTTTGGTAGGCTGAAGGTTTCCACCCCAGGTGCCTGCCACAGTCTTTGCTTTCTAAAATGTTTCAGGTATGAGTTTTGAAAAACTTCTGAAGTGACTTCAGGAAAGAAATACATGATTTATCTAGGGTAAAAACAGGTTTTTGTCGAGCTGTTCTAGTCTGGTATACCTGTGACCTTTAGCAGAGACTTGCATTTTGGCTACAAATGACATCCTGGTTTCTGGGCAGTCGTCTTGTGCCTCAGAAATGATCCCACATGTGGCCAAACTAGGACTACAGGATTTTAAGATCAACTAATTGAGCCCCAAGTAGATCACTCTGTAAGTACTCCTGAAATATGCAACAGATCCTGCATCCTGAATAACAAACAAGGGTTGGCAGAAATACTGGAAGTTCTTGCCAAGTTTATAAATTCCTGTGTCTCACTGTGGTTACAAAGCACACAGCTCCCAAATGACGAGCTGCATACCCTTGGGTGTGATAAAATTTCCCATAAAACAGAACAGTAGCTGTGGTAATTTGAATAATTTCTCCCTCTCTTCCCCCAGATGTTCATGGTGTGTGCAGTATCAGGGGGAACTTGCATACACATCCTAGAGTGGAACTAAGGTTTAAGCTATGTAAAAACACCACTTTGCTCTCTATTATCATAAAGCCTGAGTCTGCTGCTATATCGACAGTATAAATAACTCCTTTTAAATCAGGGGGATCAAAGATCTAAACACGAAGAACAGAATTAGGTCCTCCACTCTGGGCTCTCTACCACGTGGGCAGAAGTGAAGGACTGATAGAATTGTGTGCAGTTAAGGAAAAAAAATAATAAAATGTCTGCATTACAATTGTGTGCTTAAAAAAATTGTATGCATTAAACAAACAAAAAACCCAACAAAAACAACAAAACAACAGAAAACAACCCCCAACAACAACCTAAGAAAGGCCACATACGCCACAAACCAAACCACCAAAACAGCTATAAGAATTATACTGCCAAGAAAAGCATGTTAAAAAAAAGTCATCAAAGGCTTTTCTGTAAAAACCTATTCTGCAGAGAAAGGAGGAAAGAAAAGGGAGATGCATCGATAGTGCTGTGTTTCTTCATGGCCCCAAAAGTGCAAACGGAAGCAGAAGACTCTTTGCAGTTCACAGGAGAGACGGCATCTGCCAGAAAAGCTGCTCCCTGGCAGGAGAGCAGGGCAAGTGTCTTCTGACAATTCTGATCAAGAAGTGCTCTAGTTAGCATTCAAGATGGCCATGCTGATATATTAGATGAATAATTTTGGTTCTTTGTCAGGACTTGGATAATATCTGCCTACAATACATCTGCATCAGTAGACTTTTAATTACTGAGTAAAGGGCAGATAGAAAAGCACAAAACTTTTCTACACATCCTTTATGCTCAGATAATGACAAGTTCATGTAAATTGTGGCATATATTACAGAAGTAAACACTAGGCTTCTTTTCATTATCACTCACTAAACACATGTTGCATTCTGAAGGGCTATAGAAGGTTGCTAAACAAGGTTCATCAAGGTAAAGAGTAAGCTATGGGATTGGAGATGACAAAGGTCTGAGGACTGAAGGTTTCCTTGTGCAACTTACAGTAGTTAGGCAGAAGAAGCAGCAAAATCTAGATGCAGTCTACTCGTAGATAACTGATGGAGGCATTGGAGCAGTTCTCCTCCTATGGCACACAGTTTGGCTTTTGATCTTTTCCCCAAAATTGTTGGTTGTTTCTTGCCAGCAGAGGGTGGCTGTGTGGGCTGCAGTGTATGGTGAGAGCTGCAGGAGGTATTACCTGCACTCTTTACAACTAAGGCTCTTTTGTACAGTACACGGAGAGAATTGTATCAGATTAGTTAAATTTGATTCTCCTATATTCTCAATTTCTATGATCTGAGATCTCAGCATCTTGACTTGTTCCTTTCTCTACAGCCTTATAGATTTACCTCAGAGAAAGACTATTTCCAAAGATTTGTAGGTGATGTCCTCCATTTGAAGCCATTTACCAGATTTGCTGCCACTGAATATCATTTCACTCTTCAGTATGCTAATGTTGTGTATGCTCATTGCTTTATTGTTTATACAGGAAGACTCAAATTAATGATCAACATATCTGATGTAACACCCCAGATGCTTGGTGCACAAGTCTGAAACATAGCAGATGAAGCAAGAAAAAACCCCACAGGTCATCCTGAAAGTGCTATATTATGATACTATATCTGCTTTGCATTTGTGCAATAGGAAGCGTTACACATCTCCCAGTGTACAGTAATTGATAGAGTAAACCACTGGACTGGAAAATTGCTATTGAAAACGTATAATCAACCTTTAGAACACCATAAACACAGAGAGATGCAAGATGCAATCGTACTTCCTCACGTCACGTATGACACTAGTCAGTTTATATTTCAACCTCAGAAAATGGAGGTGAACAAATTGCAGACAACTGCTCTTACAGGTAAGTTTGTGTAGAATTTCATCATCCTACACATGCAACAAACCCTTTCTGGACTCTTAAGTCTTTTGAAAGTATACAGACCATTCCCCATCACCCCCAAAGTATTAGAGATTTAGCATATATTTAACACACAGAAAAACAAAAACAACAAAAAGTGTTGGCTTTCGATCAATCTGACTTGTGATACAATTTGATCTGTGTTGCTTCTGCTTACTGATAGGTTGTGGTACTGTATTACTTAAACACTACAAAAGCACCGACCAGGTTGAGGTGCTGCTTTATTTTCCCCTTTTGTACGCACACTCTGCCAGGAAATTCTTTTGCATCCAAGGTTAAATCAGAAAAAGCAATTCATTATTTGGCATAGATAGGAAAAAGAACTAATAACATACATAATTCCCTGATCTGTAAGATACTGTCCCGCAGTAACGGAGCAGAACACTTGCCACTGAAAGGCATTCATCTTCAATATATTCCCACTGGTAAAATCCATGAACTAATGATTGATTGTAATTTAATGTTTGAATACATTTGTGCAATGATTAAATCTACCTTTATCATTTTAGAAGATCATCAAGTTAAAATTCCTCTTTTCGTGCCAAAGTTCTCAAATTGACTTGAGATATAGTTCATAGCTGGGCTTCCAAACTGCCTTCAGCAATTAAAATGGATTGAAAATATCGATCAAAAGGTAGAGTGGTTTGCATTTTACTTTTCATTGGAGTCTCCCAGTGTTCTCAATAGACACTGAATCTGACCCTAGCAGAGCAATGGGCTTCCCAAGGTCAGCACACGTCCCCACTGTAAGACCTTTGCCCTTTTCAAGCACTAATTGCTGCAGAAGGCAATGACTGAGCCAGCGCTTTCAGAATATTGACTTAGCTTCTTCAAATGCCTTCGTTTTTGGTAAAAGGCTATGGACTCACAAGGCAGACAAAGACAAAAAAAGAACCACCAGACTATGCCAGGGGAGTTTCATCTGACCTTCAAATCCATAACAAACTATATTGTGCTTCAGATCCTTATAGTTCTTGCTATTTCAAAACACTAAATTGATCACCAGATCAATAGTTCTCAGCAACATTTTACCATCATCTTCAAGAGCAGCTGCGTTAAGGTAGCTGTTCATAGAGCACAGATTCCTGGTTCAAATCCTTATCTCTAGGCAGATGCACAATGAGAAGAGAAAATCCTGTTTTAACCTACATCCAACTCCTCCTAATTCCAAAGCGGTCTTCATGAAAAGTATCACATTTGGTGACAAATTTGTGATGGGAACTAACTTTTGATGAGGATTCCTGGCCAAAGTCTCTTTCATTTGTGCTAAAGCTATTTTACTGCTATCAAAACCTTGCATTATCTCAACCAACCACAACTTGCCGAGTTGAAAAAGCCTTTTTATCTAAAGATAGAGGGATGCTCAGCGTGACAGCTTTCCGGGCCAGCAGCTGTAGAATGGAAAGATCCTATAAAGATAAGTACTTTAAGATAGAGTTCATTCAGTAGCTCAGCATTAAAAGGTGTTGCCAACCTAGTGCATGGGTTAAAAAACTTGTTCACAGCCTTCTCAACAACATTCCTGATCAAGTACTTAGCTTCCTGATTTATTTTTTTTTATAGCATAACTTTGAGGCCAGATGTCTGCTGCTTCTTGAGCTCATCATCTCTGCTAAGCAGTTAGGACATAATTGCCTAGTCAGAGTGCTGGGCAATTGTAACAACTGTGAGGCTTGTAGGCACGCATTTGCAGATTTTAACCTTCCTTTTACGCATATATTTCAATATCTCTCCATGTTTGTTTAATGTATAGGAAAAATGGCCCTTGAGATTATACCACATACTGATGTGACTGGGCCAGAGAGGATTTGTTCGGCTTCTGCTCACATTTTCTTCCAAACTCTACAGATCGCAACTTCAGAACGCATCACTCATAGATTAAAAAAAAAGGAAGAAAAAAAGAGCCCGTGTATGAAATTGTCAGAGTGAACCTAGGAATAGTTGTATAATAAAATAAAAATGTTCTGGACTTTTGCTAAGTTATTTAAGTGAAAGCCGTAAATTAAAACTGTGAATTTTAATTGTTTTTAAGAAAAATGAGACACATGTAAAATGATTATTAAAAGAATACCACCATCTCTATTAAATGTGGGAGGAGGACATCAGAAATAGGAAACTTCCAGAAAGTCAGTTTACTGCTCTAATAAGCTTTATACAAATTTATCCTTATATTAATGCTACCTCTTAATGGGTGAATATAGCAGATGGTGAAAAAAAATTCAGTCCTTTTCTGCTGCCAAAGTGATTACAGGGGCTAATTTACTCTCCATCCCTCAGATGGCCCACAAGCAAGGTGAAAACGTGAACATGACATTGCTGCATCACCCCGTGGTTTTTAGAGGAGCACCCTGAAAGAGGCTCCTTAAGATCCTACCAATATATAAGGGCCATAAACCTGAGAGCTTATGCCTTGGTCCATAAAAGTATCTCTGTGTGTTTACTGCTCCTCTGACACGAGTGGCACTACAGGCTGGCCACTGGCCAGGCGTGCTCTCAAACTGCAAGGAAACATCAGTGAAGCAGTTTACAGACAGCAGAGCTTTATAATAAAATTTGATGTTATGCATTAAAAAAATTAAAATAACCTTCTGTGTTTGCTGTTATGCATGAGCAACACACTAAGACCAGGAAAGTCCCCTCCACCAAATTAAGCTCATATAGAGGTGAAGGAACAAATGAGACTTTGTACAGAAACGCATCATCCTCTCACGTTATCAGCTGAGCTTCAGAATGCTATTGCATCATGATTACCTTCTTTTATTCCTTGGATGTAACTAGTTCTTTCAGCAGTAATTCATCTTGCAAGTTTACCATAAGTCTAGGTTTGAATGTACTTTTGATAGACAAATAGTTACATGAATTTTATTTTCCCTAAAGCAGACAGCAATGCTTCACATCCTGCCTCCTCTGACACCAACTGTGTTAGCAGTGTCAGCAGCTATGCTGGCTAGCAAGATAGGACACGAAGACTATGTCTAGCTCATAATGACTGCCGATTGTTGCAAGTAATTTGTAGAATGATACACGAATAAAGTATGTCATGTTTCACCAGCAATCAGCTTCTTGTATACATAGATAATTTCAAGTGAGCCATATATTTTCGTTAGAAGTGGTTAGGAAGGACTAACAAGAATTGAGTCAGCTTACTTAAGACCGCCTTTATCATCCTAAATTAAGTGCTCTATTTACTACACGTGTAACATCAAACAATTTTAAGTAATTATTTTAAAAGGAAACAGTCTTTAAACGTTCTAGTCCAACTCTGATTAAAGATACTCAAACTGTTGTCAAAGGCTACATGATCTGGATAATAAATGTTTTCAAACAAAATCCAGGCCATAATATCACTAGCCATTAAGGTGTTTGACTGATATTGGGTTCACATATGATTAAAGGAGGATACCCCAGAAAGGCCTATATTACCCATAAAAAGGAAAAAACAAAAACAACCCACACACAAGAGAAAACAAGGAATCAAACAATTCGTTGGTCATTGCCTCAGAAAATAGCCTTTGTGATCATTCTTCCCACAAAACCAGAGACGGGCAAACCAAAGTGATTCCTACAACCCAAAGGATGCTGGCAAAGAATACTTGAAGTGACATAAAAAAATCACACTTGCTAAAATGGCAAGAAAAAGAACAGAAAAAGGCAAAAGGAAGTTAAACCTAAATCTACTACACACAGGCAAATGTGCTACACGTTGATAAATAAGACTAGTATTTGAAGCTAGCTTCTCTGTCAAGGAACTCATAGAATATGTGCTAGGAATTAACTGCTACCTCTCTAGAAGAGAAACGCAGTTTTGCTTAAGAGAGGGCTTTTTCCTACCTGGAAATTTTCTTATATTTCTGCTTCTCGATAGTTGGAATGGATTTTTGTGAAATACCTGTATTCAAGTGCTGTAGAAGGTATACTCCTCGGGGTGACTGTTGCAATGTAGCTGATGCCGTTGGGCAGAAGGCCCGTGAGGCAGGTGGAGATGCCGCGAGGAGACGTAGCGGGCAGCGGCAGCCAGGCAGGCGGGGCGCGGGGCTGCGCGGCGGGGAGGCCATCCCCACGCCCAGGAGCCCTTTGCCAAAGTGACCCCTGCTTTGCCATGGCAGAAATTTGTCGCTATTCACATCCCAGGAAAAAAAAAATTTAAAAAAAATGTGATTTGCAGCTTTTTAGAACCAAGGAATCCTTACTTGCCACCAATCCACTACCATGGAAGAAAAAAAACTACTTTCTTTTCTATTTTCAACCCCAGCTTTTTTACATCGTGTAGCTTACACAATAAGAGATCCAAGTACACGCCACTCACTGTGGATCTGTGCTGGTAAAAGTAATTTCAATATTGTAAGGGTTGCTTTAATATAGGATTGAAGTAACACATGGTTTAGAATTTATTTTAAATTGAGGGCAAGAAGCCAAGTGAAGTCATAGCTACACTTAATGCACATGCTCTAGACTGTAAACATTTTTGTCCTTATAAACATGCAACAGTTTAGCTTAAAACAAACTTCTCAGGTAGCCTGATCTTAATCATGTTTTCCTGCAGCATAAAGATTAGCTTTTTTCTGTAGTCTCTGGACAGCAGTATGTATGAGTGACCCAAATGAGGATTTAAATCAACTGGAGCTACATAACATTGATGATAATCTGTGGGTTTAATTATTCTTGTCCCTTTTCAAATGAACTCTGTAGGTTTTTCACCCTGTTGTAATAATTTCCTTAAAATTACAATTATAGTTTAATAAGCCTAGTGGCATAGCAGCAGTGCACAAAGCTGCCATGCAAAATGCTGTAGTTCCAAACACACCCTTGGGTTTTCATTAATGCATTTACAACTCGAGATTTTTACATCTTGATGGAGGGTAAGAGAATACATTCTCTCCATTTTCTGTTTGTTTGCTTTAAATAACCTTGAAGAGGCACATCCAAAAGGCCAATTTTGCCACATATGTAGTAACCGTGCCTTCAGCAGCCTGAAGCCTCAATATTCACAGCTGCTGGCTGGAAAATTCAGGTACTTCCCTGAAGAGAGGTATAGGCCACAGGCACCCTGGCAAGACACAGCTAGAGCATCTCTCGGCAGGGCATGCGCAGCACCAAACCTGCAAGTGCCCTTGGGGACTACATAAGCACAACTCAGCTCCACCTAACCAGCAGAGGAGTGCTGTCAGCAGCAACAGCAGCAAGGCGAGTCACTTTGCGGTGGCTTCAGCAGGATGTAGAAAGCTGCCTGCCAGCTGTTTCTCCTGCCCTGACCATTTCTTACAGAGACCTTGGGAAGGGAGATGAGGAGCTAGCAAGAACGTCCTGGACCATGCTGCAACCACAGCTCCAGCTGCCAAGCAAAGATATTTCTTGGGTGGAGATAAACAGTACTATAAAGAGATACTGAAAATATTACACATCTAAAGGGATTGTTAAACATAAGGAAATTAAGCATTTTAGTCATTCTTGCTCTTGCCCCCTGTTGGCTCTGTTTGCTCCTGGCTTCATCAGAAAAATGGCTCTCGCTAAAAGCTGAAAGGTCAGATGGACACCACACTGACCACCATGGGCATACAAAGGGACCATCACGTTTCACATCCTGCCTGATGTGTGAATCACCTCACTGCAGAGGTAGCAACAACCACCTCTAACAGCCACTGTGCGCTAGTTACACCAAAAACAATCCACAAAGAACTATTTGTAAAAAAAGGCTCCTAAGCCGTAAGACTCCTGATAAAGCTTGCCCATAAACAAAAAAGCTCTCCCAAAGTCCATAACCAACCAGGCTTCAGCTACGGTTTTTTTCTCAAGATAAGTGTGTTGCTTTTCCTCCGACCTCCGTTACGTTATTTTGTATATATTATTAAAATGTCAAGGGTAGATTTTAATCTCCTTTACCCTGACTTAAATCCAGTTGAACTTCACTGTGGCAATTCAAAAGGTCCAAAATCACCCTGCGCTTTTTATTCTTAAGCTTTTGGAAATAAATGAAGGCCACTTGGGTTTCTGTGAGAGTTCTCACGCTTAAGTTTTCTTTGAAAGTAAAAATATTACTACTGGCTGCCTATTTGCAGACAAAACTAAGGGCTAATCGTGAAAAATTCACTATCTATAGAGTTGGTTTATTTAAATAACTTTTTTTTGCAGATATTGCACATGTTTATATATATGCATATTATATTTAAATTTTAAAACTCATTTGCATTTTAAAAAGCCACTGTAATTTGCTTTTCCCAGATGCGTTACTCTTAATTAATCCTAACAGCTTTTCACATTTATATTATCACTATTTAAAGTTGAGAAGAGATTTTTAATTGATCCAAATTACATATTCAAATTAGCCTTTTATGAGCCCAAATTAACATACCATAGACATTTTATTTAATTTGGTCCTCAAAATGTCACCAAAGTAGTTCAGTTTTAATATATTAATTAGTACAAATTCACAAATTATTAAACTATAACCAATTCCTCTATCTGAATATTCCTTTTCAAATAGTACCCCAAAGCAACTTGCAGCCCAAGATGATGTTCTGCATTCACAAGTCTTGCTTCCTCAGATTTTGTACCATTTATTTCCACTGATGCACTTTTGTTTGCTATCTCCTACGAACTAAGAAATTAGAAAAAGTCTTTGGGATTCTCTGTCATGGGGAGATGATCTCTGAAAACCAAGTGTTTAGGATTCTTTTGTTGGCTGCTTTTTTTTGTTTTATTCCCATTCAGCAGGTTGAAAGACTTATTTTAATGAAAACATTTTATCTGGGAATTTTGTTTTCTGACAAGCTCACCTATGGCAGGAAGAGCCATGCATTATTCCCTGCTTCCTCAGAGCTCCTCCTTTGCCCTAAAGGAACACCTGAAGCATCTCCAGTGCAGAAGGAGAACTCAAGTGGCTCTCCCTTCCCCCCCTGCTGCTACCCACCTACCTCAGCAGTATATAAAGATAAAAATGTCACTTGCAAGACTAGAAATATATGCCTGTTTACTTTTTGAAGTTCCTTTTTTTTTTAATTCTTTATTACAGGCAATTTGCAATCTTTCAGAACCTGTCCAAGTGACTCACTGCAGAACAGCAGTTATTTTCAGGTACAGCTATCCAGTCACTTACGTCTTTATTTAAATGATCGACAACAAAATCCAGTCCTGGAAAACCAGGAATCTTTAAAAACCAGATCCTGGCTACAGTCTGGCTCTGTTAATGAAATGCCATCAGTGATTGTTTTGATAAGGAATGCTTGTCATTACAGAAGTGTACGGCTCTAAGTGCGGACATCCTGCTTCTATCCACATGCAGTCTCAGTTTCAGCACTCAAGACTAAGTTCAGCATTCACAAACAACACAAGTCCATTATTACATTACCCCTGAAAACTGAGTTTTCACAAAGATTTGCATGTTGTATTTTGCTTAGCAGTTGGCTTAGCCTCATCTGCAGGAGTTATCTGCTGCCAGCAATCAGCTTCGTGCTCCTCATTAAGTCTTTCATCTGCAGAGCTAAAGTATACTTCACTAAAAGTTCAACTGTTTGTAAAATAAGACCTATAATTTTCCACCTTGCTTACACTTACCATTCAGCACAGATGAGGTTTTTTCTACTGAATGTTCTTACAAAATTAAAAGCTTTAGGCTTTTTAGTCTTTAGCTGAAGCACATAAATCACCCCAGACAGGAAAGCAAACATGGCAGAGGTGTGCAATCTCAGCTGTGCAGGAGTCAGCATGGAGATGGAACTGGCCAGAACTCTTTGTTCATAGCAAATCTCAAGTCTGAAATTTGGCTTAAGTCCAACTTAGAACTAAACACATTTACTTTTTTTTAAACTTATTTCTTAAAGGAAATTCTGTATGTTGTATGCTATAGAGAGGGCAAAAGCTGGAGCTTTCAAAGCATAATGTGTCTTAGATTCCTCAGCAATTGAAAGACATTTATATAACACAAAGCATTAGCTCTCAGCCAAAGAGTGTGTTCAACTCACACGTTTCCAGTACTAAATCCTGCAGCCCCAGTTACCCTATCTCTGCTTCTTACTAGGTGTCTGGAGAGAGCAAAGGCTGTGTACATTTAATCTAGGACTTCTGGAACTTCCATTCCACAGGCCCTCAGGGCACAGACAAAAGAAACAACTGTTGGTCCCAAACCCCTTCAAAATACTGTCCCAGTGTGGACTGATCACTACACTGAATTTACTATCAGGTGTCGTGGGTGCACAGACATCTGCCTGGGAAATGCTGGACAAGAGCATGCTGGATAAATATTTGGTTAAGATTGTTCTGCTGCATTACCTTTCACCCAGCTATCAGCTGGACCTGGTCTTGAAGAGTTTCCAATACATTTTGTTAAAAAAAAAAAATTATCCAGAGGTAACTGCAGAAGCAAACAGGTCTCTTCCCTTCAGTATTTCCTGGGCTACTGCTCTTTTCCATACAGTATCTAGAGTCTATAATTAAGAGTTATATTTACTCACTTTTTAACATAATACTGGAGAAAAACATTTTGCTTCAATAAAAAGGTATCAACCCAGAAGGACTTCCAATGGCAAAAAAACCACACACCCTGCTGCACTGCCAACAATTCAATACTTGGGTTGACTCCTTTTCAGGGTTTCTGCTCGTAACATGAAATTTCTGCAACAGCTAGGTTAACTTACATACAAATAATACACTGACTCCTAAGAAATTCCTCATTTACTGTATCAAAGAAAGGATGCGCAGCTTTAGCAACCTTGCATACCTTTAAAATACATCTTAGTTCCAGGAAAGCTTTTCAAGTTCTCATCAAATATCTTGAGTTTTGCAGCAGAGTAAGCAATACAAGGAAACCACGGTGAATTTTCACATTCCTGCTATCACTGGATCATAACAAAGAAAACCACAGTTCTGCCAAAGCAAAGAATATATGCTCAGTAGCTGAGGTGAGGAAAAGTGTGGAATATAAAGCCTACAATGCCACAAGTCCAGAAAAATCAATAAAGAAACTGCAACACAGAATGATACATATGTCAGCTGATGTCGTTGAAGCACAAAGGTAGAAAGCTATTTTTTGTAACAACAGCTCAAGTGGAAACACATACTTCTCTGCCCACTTCAAGAGCATATTCAAGCTTTCTTCAGTCATTGCCTTTTTTGGTGTTATCTGGAAAAATCTTACTCTTGGGACCAACTCTGTCCCAAGATACCCCATCTTGATTTTAACTAACATTCTCCTTTGTAGACAGCACTGGGGATGATTTTTACAAGACTGAATCACTCAAAAGTTTTGAGAAGAAAAAAAATAACACACCCCCCCCCCACCTCAGGCATAGATACTACCACAGTGGTAACTGAATAGAGCATTTGAATTTCTCTCATCTGCAGTTTAAAAACGGGTTTGCGTGTCTTCCATTAGCTACACAGTCTGTATCACAAAGTAGATTAAATATATGGTTAAAAATAAATAGGTCAGAAAACCATTCAAAAGAAACATCATCAAATATACAGCCACTGGGTTCAAATCCATCTTTGGTTAGATCTTGGTCACAGCTCTTTGATAGTTTCATGCTGAAATGATTTGAACGGCCACAAGAGTTTCTTCAACCCCTCTGCTCACTAGTGAGGAGAATCACTACCATAGGCTGGAAAAATGGCAAGTGCATGATCCTAACAAACAGACGACTTCTTACCATTGAAATGTAACTTTTGCAGGACAGTAACTAAAGGGGCTGAGGAAAATAAACCTGACATGACGACATACACTGTGCCGTTTCCACTACCGATACACATCTCAATTCATCAGTGTTACCAGACTGCCCTAAAATTTGAAATGACTTAGAGAGGAAAACCTAGCTCAAAATGAACCTTCCCAAAAAGCCTACCTTTAGCTTGTCTTAGCAAGTTTGCATTAAACATTTTTATTAATTCAATATTCCCAAACTAAAGAGCAATTAAGAAATGTCAGTACATTGACAGGCATTTAGAAAAGACTGTTTCAGTTGGAAGGGACCTACAATGACCATCTAGTCCAACTGTCTGACCAGTTCTGGGCTGATCAAGTTAGAGCATATTATTAAGGGCATTGTCCAAATGCATTATGCCTTCAGGCACTTATATACATGTAAATATGCGGCAACACTGAAAATACACCATGTACAGTACAAATACACTGTATATTCTTACTAGAACAATGCCTTTTGCAAGTCAGCTGAGCAACAATAAGCCTTTTCAACCTTGAATATCTGCAGGTAGTTAATAGCAGTTAATCTGCACCAGCAAAGCTGATATTGATTATAAAATGATACATATCAGATGGTCATTTTATTTCTTACTACAGTCTGTGTTGAAAACTAATTTTTTCCCTTAGAAATTAAATTACTTTAAGATCTTTCTTCTTAGACTGCTTTTGGATCTGGTATGGCTATGAAATACTATGCAATTTACATCAGAAGCTACACTTGCCTGCTCCCTAGGACTGGGAGAGGCTGAAGGCAAGTTGCCTATTTCCTCCTTACTGCTGATCCTGAGCTCAAGCCATGCTCTATTCACATCTCCTGGGTTCCTGGGTTGGTAAAGGAGAATCCATGCTTTATTCCAAAAGACATATACTAACAGGCAATACTTGACTTGGAATCCGGATAAACAAAAATTCAGAGGTCTCAAACTTAACTGACTGATATGTTTATAGCTTCCCACATTTACTAAACCTATGATGTTCTGTACCAAAACAGCATAAGAACATCATGCTCAAGACATTAATTCCTTTCATTTGCAATGCATTTACTGAGCGTCAGAGACTGCAGCTGTTGCTTCCATAGCCTGGCTCTGTGGCTGCACAGAGGGGATCCGCAAGGAAAGAACACAGCTATGGTGGTTTACAGTAAAAGAAGGATTTGTCTTCCCCTAGATGCATGAAAGCTACATCTGGAATTTTAATATTGATCAAAACATTTGCCAGGTACCACATAGCCCCATCTGCAGCTCTCTAAGGAAAAATATACCTTAGTCAGACACCTAAGAGAAACAGTATTTCCACAGCACCGCTGTGTTTTGTTTCTCTCATTTCACAGGGCACTCCAGTACGTGGTGTTTATCAATCCAATTACGCCAAAAGCCACCTACAGTAAATCTGCCAAACAGGCTTTTAACAGTAAGCTAAAAAGCAGGAGATCTGAATTTTTTTTTTCCAGTCAAAACCTCAAAAGCTGAAATTAAATCAACTTATTACTCAAATTGCCCCAGACTCTGAATCTCTTTCTATTTTAGAGGGTCTGAGCAGGAAAATAGGCTAATTCGGTATTTTGAAGGAATATGAGTGTTTATATATAAAAATTTATATAATTCTAAAACATCCCATCTTGTTTTATTAGTTTGCTGTTCTGACACTCAAATGTGTATCACGTGAACTCCAGCTATACGCTGTTACAGCAAATAACATTCCAATTGAGTTACACTAGAGCACTACCTATCTTAATTCTCAAAACTTGGCAAAAACTCAGAACTGGGTAAACCCCTCGTTCTCGCATTGGTTTCAAGCTAGGCTGCTGAAGCTGTGCCTAATTTATAGCGACAGACAGCTCCAAGCACACAGAAAAGCTGTGTCAGTTTATCCAACGACACTGCCAAATTCAGAAAACCAGCTGCTGCAAACTCTTACGCATACTCTTACTCCAGCCAGGTTTACCTCAGCCTAATCCACTGCAATTAGCACTCTGTGTATGATTTCTCCTATAAACAGCACCATGTACCAAATTCATAGCTTACTGCCGTAAATAAACATAACTGACAATTAAATACTGCACTTGAGCCAGTTACGAGAGCTTCATTTAACTGGATGAAGTGCTGCAGTGCTTCCAGGTCTTGAGTGACCATCTCTATCCAGTGCTGCAAGCTGCATCAGGTAACGGGTTACAGCTAAAAATAATCTTAGCAAGAAAGGGGGTCTTTTGCATTGGACAGTCACTGAGGGAAGCAGAGCGGTTCGACTAGGATGGATGGAAAGAAAAAGGACTAAGCTTTTTGGAAGCACAGTGCATTTCTCAGAAAACCAGAGGCAGTGCAGCTCTTGCTGCACAAGAGGCCTCTGTATGGGCTGTAGAATCCATCTCTCTGTTTGCCTCAGGAGCTGAACGGCGATTCTGTCCCTTCAATTTATTAAACAAAAAGGCAGGGGAGTAAAGAAAAGGTCCTTAATAGCTTAAACACAAAACACACTTTTATCCCGATCAGTTAGATTTCGTATCACTGCTTTTGATTTATACAAGGTGATTTTCTTCATTCTCGTCATGCATCCTCTTCAGTCACAGATTTAATTAAGATTAGGAAAATGAAAAGGTACTGAGAATTTGTCAGATTTTTTGAGACAACATCTGTAACAGTTACTCTTTCAGGGCTAAGCAGAAAAGATCATGCATATAACACATTTTGAGGAGAGAGAATAGACACCGTTGAGTAGTTTCTAATTGCTAGAATGCCATGTCATTCTATGCTAGACAAATGTCAAATATGATTAATTATTTTTTGTGGAATCTCATAGGTCTCTTGTCTGGGATCCGTTTGGGGAAGATACAGGTCTGCGGAACCCTTTGGATCAGCTGGCTGAGACATACTGACAGATAAACCACCTTCCCCTTTCTTTGGTTACTGGTGACTCTGTTATAAGTTTTGCTCAACAAATTTCCATGAGCCAAGTTCAATTCGAATTTAAGGTATTTATTAAGCAAGCGGCAATAAGCAGAACAGCGCTGGGCGGCCGGGGAGACGCAGCTCCGCCAATGGTGCGCACCCACTTCCCAAAAGGCTCTGGGTTTATGTCCTTCGTCTCCCGGTACGCGTGTCTCCTCTAGGGGTGTACTCTGCGTCTGCGCGGCTTGGTGCTAGGGGGTCATTCGTTGCCTTCCTCTGCCTCCTGGTGATCCTGGGCCGGGGTCTTCAGGAGGAAGGCCCCCAGTCTTCCTCACAGGGTACTTTTCACCTTCTGTCTCAGAATGCAGGGTTGGGATGAGTCAGAGATCACAGGTCTGGTGTGATCTGGCCTGTCTGTGGGAGCCTCTCCTGTATTCCTCCCTGTCTTGGGAGTTAGTTTCCCTTATCTACAAAGGCCAACACTACACAAGACAGGCTACGGGATTTATGAGAACCTTGATAACTCTCAAGGCTGTGTAAGACAAGCTACACCTCACAATTATGTGAGACAAAACGCAGCTTATAGCTAGGTAAGACAAGGCACAGTTTGCAACTATATGAAACAAAACACAACTTACAGCTATGTAAGACAAAACACAATTTACGGCTATATAAAACAAGCTACAGTTTCCAAGGCTACAAAACTAAGATTTATGATGACATTTACAACTCAGGCC
>WTSP01018984.1:18885-64116 GCA_025331215.1 Actenoides lindsayi | reverse complement strand
GCGCCCGCAGCTGGGTGCGCGGAGCTGTCGCCGCTGTCGGGCCCGGCCCGGCCCGGCCCGGCGGTTGAGCGCTGCGGGCCGTCGCTCCCACCCCTCGTCAGGTCCAGAGAGAGACCCCCGAGTTTATTCAGCAGGTTTTAGCCGTTACAAGGCAGTACGGGCAGCATTAAAAATGTCCGTGCCCGTAAGAAAAAAAACCCGAGCAGTAATTCAGGGACCCCAAGTGGCGGCCTGCACCGAGAATCATGGGGTGGTTTGGTTCGGAAGGGACCTTTAAAGTCATCTAGTCCAACCCCCTTGCAGCGAGAAGGGACATTTACGAGAGCAGGGAGCTCAGAGCCCTTTACAAGCTGGCCTTGAACGTTTCCAGGGATGGGGCATTGACCAGCTCTCTGGGCAGCTTGTGCCAGTGTCTCACCACCCTCAGTGTAAAAAATTTCTTCCTCATCTCCAGTCTAAATCTACCCTCTTTTAGTCCCTGTCCTATCACAACAGGCCCTGTTAAAAAGACTGTCCCCATCTTCCTTACAGACCCCCTGTAAGTACTGAAAGGCTGCAATGTCTCCCCAGATCTCTCTCTTGTCGAGACTGAACAACCCCAACTCTCTCTGCCTTTCTTCATAGGAGAGGTGCTCCAGCCCTCTGATCATCTTCATGGCCTCTTCTGGACCCACTGCAACAGGTTAATGTCCTTCTTATGTTGGGGACACCAGAGCTGAACACAGCACTCCAGGTGGGGTCTCCCCAGAGCAGAGGAGGAGAATCGGCTGAATCAGCTCCCTCAGCCTGCTAGCCCCACTTTTGGTGCAGCCTAGGACATGATTGGCCTTCTGGCCTGAGTGCACACACAGCCAGCTCATGTCCAGCTTTTCATCTACCAGCACCCCCCAATCCTTCTCCACAGGGCTTCTCTCAACCCCTTCATCCCCCAGCTTGTATTGATACTGGGGATTGCCCCATGAGGTTCATGAGATGGTACCTGTGGTCATGAAGCCTGGAGCAGATGCCCCTTATACCCCCACCCCCCAAAGAATTATATAGGAACATATTCTGGGCAGCAATGGAGTGTCCTTGTGTCCTTCTGTAGGAGGGGCCAGACATCATATCCAGGGCACGGTACATTATCATGTAGGATCCATGGGGCAGGGGATGAAGCAGTCACATGAAGTGCTCAGCACTGCTATCCAAATAACCCTTTAAGTATCAAAGGGGGCAGGATTATAGAAAGCTGGTACCACATCACACCGGACTAGAGGACATTGCTGCTGACTCTCGGATCAGAAATCACAGCACAGAGTAGTCTCAGGTGGCACTTGTGTGGGACCAGATGGGGGCAGGGCAGAGATTTCTGCAGAACTAACTGTCAATCTGAGAAAAACGAAGATTCTCGGGGCTGAAGAATTCACTAAGCTGGTCATGGGCAGGGTGAGGGCATGTGGGTGTGTTTAAAAGGTACAAGCCAAAAATACAAACCGCAAACACCAGAGAAGAACCAAAGTAGGTGTGGAATAAGTCCCCCAAAAGGCTAATTAATGATAACCCCATTTTCAAACACAAACCTATCACCTACAAAAAGGGCTGGGAGGACAAGAGTTGCAAATCCCATGAACTCAGACCTCCACCCTACAAAAGCAAGTGCTTCAGAGTAAATTTTCCCCTTCCGCCTGTCACAGAGAGGCAGAGGCCAAGCTTGCTCCTCACCAAGAAAAGTCAGTTGAGAGCATGGTCTCCCTCATGGGAGATGGTGCAGAGAGAATGAGACGATTCACCCTTGATTCTTGTGAAGATTTCCTGAACTAAGTAACCAGGTGGAGAGAAACACAGAAGAGCCCTCTGCAGGATGTGACACTGACTCGGTGGAAAGGAGATTTGGAGATACTGCTGCCACTGCTTAGACTCGTACAGAACCAGAACAGAAGGAATTTCCCCACCATTTGCACAGAACAAGGCAACAGGAAGAATGGCTGTTGCTAATCCTTCCACAGCAGAATGCTTTACTGGAGCCCATCCCCAGCAGCCTGGGTACTGCCTCCTCCTTTCATGGAGGTTCAGGATTTTGTATCTCCAGACTGCATTCATTCAGTTAATACTAGATACCAAACTACAATGAGCTCCCATCCCAGTTTTTGTCTGCTATGAGCTCACACCCCCAGAGACGAAACTGCCCAGATTAGGTCAATAGTAACATCCATTTTAAAAAACAATCACAAAAAACCCCAAACATATTGCTTTCTACAACACATGCACTCCCCAACTCCGATACAAGGCGAGATAAAACATCATCCAGTCAGGTCTTTGGCTTTAGTTCCTGACACAGTTTCCCCATACATTTTGAATTTTTTCCAGCTCCTCACTCTTCTCCCCATGAGGAAGGAGCACCAAAGGTTTACCCTGCAGGCACAGAAATGGAGGTGCAGGAGCTGCCTACACACCAGTCTCATTTCTTTCACCGCTTTTGACATTAGGATCCTCTTGCACCTTTCTCATCTCCATCCCTTTCACCCACGTGTAGGCAAAGGAGCCCCCAAGAACCATCAAGTTACTTGTCCACCACAAGAAGCTCTTTGTCTCCTCAAAGTAGATGACAGCCAGCACTGTTTGGGCACAGGCCTTGGCTGTCCCAGACACATTGTGTGTGAGTGGGCTAGTGAACTTGATCTGAAGTCCAGTCACATACCCAATGGCAAAGCCGAACACTCCCCCCAAGGTCATCATGCCCCAAAAACTGGGGTTCCCCAGCTTGTCAAAGTGGTAGAGGGTGTGGAACTCTCCCAGCAGCATCATGAGAGGGAAGAAGAGGACACAAGCATTGACGTTGTTGTAGAAGGTCAGGCGCCAGATGCTACCATCCACCACAGGAAGAACCTTCTTGGTGTAGATGGCATTGAGAGAGACACATAGGCTTGCTAAGATCCCAAAGAATATACCTGTCCATGACAGAGTGCCCTCTGCTCCTTCCTGGTCAACACCCAGCCAGAAGCCACCTGCAACCAAACAAATCAGGCATCATCTGAACAACCGCTGAAGGAATCAAAACATACAGTGAGCAATTCATCATCTGTGTTACACTGAACAACCACAACCAGAAGCAGAGACATGCTTAAGGGCTTCCCCTTTCTATTAAGTGAACCCACAAAGTGTCATTAGTGTCCTGGGCAGATTTATTTTGGGAGTGCAGGTAATTTACTGCGCTATCATTCAATCTCAGAGGACTATTCCCACACTGGGCAGGCAGCATGAATTTAGAAACTATTATTCCAGAGAGCCAAGAACTGAAGTCAAAGCTACTCTTTTTGTATGGGTCATTTTCTGATTTATGGGGTTTTTTGTTTGGTTGGTTTTTTAATTGAAGAGGCAAAGTGATACATAGGTAACAAGAAATATATCCCAATATTTAAAAAAAAAAAAAAAGGCGGCTCACAGGCTTTGCTCTGTTGTTAACAGGAAGGGAAAGATAGGTCAGGAAAGAAGATGGAAAAATAGTAAACACATCGATGTAATATTAAGAAGCTTGATCAAAAAAAAAAAGAAGATCACAAGGCAGAAACTGAGTGCAGTATCTTCAACACATTAAATTCTGATGGGTAACACCCTCTTTAACTACTTCAGAAACAGGAGCTACAGACTTTGTGTCTCCAGGGCAGAGAGGGAGACCCCTCCCTAATCAGCTCATAAGCAAAAAAACATAAAAGGGGAGATGAACTACTGAAGGGGCACGGCACTGCCTCTCCATTAGCTGCTTCATGTTGGAGGTCACCCGGGAAAGTTGCCTGCAAAGCAGCTAACGTGCTTTAAACTAAGCCCAAATACAAATGGGTTCAATGCACAGACAAGAAGGGTTTTGCATCAGCCCACAGAGGACCCTTGGCTACGCTGCTGCAGACGTACAGCAATCCTCTCACAGCAAAAGGAAATGGAGCCAGCAAGACAGTCTTAGAGAAACCCTGTAAGGCTGGCAGATGCCACAGTCCTGGGAAAAACCTAAACACAAGACAATCTGAAGGTAATTGCTTGCATTGCTTAGGTGGAAAAAGTCATTCTGCTCCTGTTCACCTCTTCCATGGAGAGAACATTCTCTTGTCTCATTTTCATCTGAGCCCAACTCCTTGTCTAAGCACCAAAGTGAACACATGTCCACTGAAACCAGACTAAAGTCAACGTTTTACCATTCTTGGCATTTAAATAGCCCTCCAGAAAAAGGTAACTTTTTATATTACTGATGCCTTTGGAATGAAAGGCTTTAAAGCAATTCCCATTAAGCCAGTCAATGCCTGGCCCATCCTAACCACATAACCAGATTTTCTGGTGGTATTTTATGCTTGGCTTGATCAGCTAACCCTTCCTCACATGCATTCAGCCTGTCTGAATTGGCCGGTTCTATTGTATGATCCTAAAAGTAAATGCTATTATTGTTACCAAAGTTAATAATCAACAAACACTTGAGAACAGGAAGAAAGCCACCTGCTGTTTCAGGCCTTTGTGGGGAAGGAAAAAAAAAACCAGTAAGGTAAGTTAAACTTCCATTAGAGATAGGCTGTAGTGCTAAAAGGAAAAAGGGAGCCATCGTCAAGTAAGAGTAATTTCCATTCTTAACGAGTGAGCTATATGCTTCAGACATGAGAAGCAGGTTGCTGGAGGCATAGCAAGGCAGGAGCCCTGAGCTACCCCACCTCACCAGGGAATTGCCAGGCAGGTAGGTGGGACTGGCTTTCCACGAGGCAGGCATCCCAACTCCATCTCCCCAAGTTTACAGGGCTGGTCACAAGGTAAGCACAGCCCCCTCCCGCTCCCCCTCACCTATGATGACTCCACAGGCCAGAAGGGCATAGAGGGATGTGGTCTGCTTGAGGAGCAGGTAGGAGAGCAGCACGTTGAAGACGGTGGTGAGGGAGCGCCCCACGTTGTAGAAGGCCACACCGACGTGCTTGAGGCAGAGATTGTTGGAGGTGACCATACCGATGAAGACGGCGGAGAGGGGCAGGACACTGCGGGACACCTTGGGGTCGAGGCGGAGGGCAGGCAGGCCGGGGCAGGGGGGCCCGCAGGCCGCCCCCAGGCTGAGGCCCAGACAGAGGGCGGCCGTCAGGGCGCACTGGAAGAAGGTGACGAAGAGGGGGGCGTTGAGGCGCAGGGAGGGGCTGTCCAGCAGGTACTTGTTGAGGAAGACCATGGCGATGGAGGTGAACCAGTAGAGGCAGACCACCACGGCGATGCGCAGGGCCCGCAGCAGGAAGGGCGCCCGCCGGCCCTCACCATCCCCCGCCGGCAGCAGCGGGTCTCCGGTGCCGCCGCCGAGCGCCATCCGTAGGATCCCCGTCCGCGTCAGCTGCGCCCTGGTCATGGCGGGCGCGGGCCGTCAGCCCACGGCCGTCAGCCCACGGCCATCGGCCCCGTCCCGGCCGGCCCCAGCCCCGCTCCGGCCCCCCCTCCTTCTCCTGCCGGCAGCCCCGCTCACCCGCCGCCGCCTCCGGCCCCAGGCTTCCCGGAGAGGCGCAGCCCCGCCCGCCGCCCTTTATTCACGCCCCGCGGGCGCCGCTCGGCGCCTTCCCGGTTGCCCGGCCGCGCCGCCATGTCGGGGGCGGGCCCGGCCCGCCCCGCCCCGGCCCCACCGCCCCGCCCCGAGTATGGGGGGAGAGCGGAGCGCTCCGCTGGGCAGGACGGTTCACAACCGGGGCGGTTTCGGGGGGAGCTCAGCCGAGCACGAGTACTCGTGTGCGGCGACATAGCAGGCGGTCGTGGTTGTTAATAGCAGCCAGGCGAGGTGACCGGCTCCGTATCTGTCCGGGGGCACTGGGCACCGGGGCGGGCCGTGACGGAGGAGCTGGTGGCAGCCTCTCTGTCGGGAACAACAGCCGCTCCTTCAGCTCGTGTCAGTGTCCTTTATGTGTTGGTTGGAGCAAATGGGATCCGAGTCTCACGTGTTCGGTGATCTTTTTTTAACGTGGATTTTGCCTGCAGCCTGCCACAAAGCACAGCTCTGCGCTGTGCCGCATCAGCCTTCTTCACGGAAATAAAGTTTACTTTTTTTGTGGAGGTAATTTATTTACTTCCACCTTCCTGACATGACCTGGGTGAAGTAAGACACCTGCGAACCACTCATAAAGACAGTACGTGAAAGTGTCAGCTGCCTTAGTCCTCTTCCTGTAGCCTCAGCTTAGAAATCTGATCAGGAGAATGTCACTGCCAACACCATTAATGACACCAACACTGCTAATGACTCCGGTGCCCATGGGCAGCTTGCACTGAACTCTGCACCGCCCGGTTGCGTGGTAAGCAACACACTAACTGACTGCTTCCATGGTAGCCTGGGTACTGGGGTGAGCTGCACACGCTGTCCTGCTAAAGCAGTTAACCCACAGTCCCAAATCATCATGCCAGGTATAAAAGACCATCTGCCCACACTGATGTGCTAAAAGGTCCCACCTTCTCTTAATGGTGCTTTATGACGAAGCGTTTTCAATACTAAACTCTGTTGTGAATTCAAACTGTTGGGCAGGACAAAATGAGTTAACATTAATTACAGATTCCATGTGGTGCGGGAGGCAGCAGTGAGCTCAAACATTGGTCAGTATGATTCCCTCACTCCCTATTTCAGCTGAGACTGATGCAAAAGGTCTGGGCGGCAATGTCCTGCAGTTGGCAGAGGGCACAGTTAAGGAGATTTTGGAGGCAAGGGCAGCAGTATTAATCACCCTTGTAGCTTTGCTTTTGCAGTTGTGAAGGACAGAAGTAGGACAGGAGAGAAATGATGTAGTTCATAGACCAGTTGATGCGTCTGGAGAACGTTTTAGGCATAATGTGCTTTTCTCAAATCTGTGAAATTGCATTTGATTTTTTTTCCCCAGCTGTATCAGTTGGTTTAGTAAGAGATGTCACCTTTCCTTATAGGCCTGCCCTCGTAAAGTAGCATCTGGGCACTGGTGGGAATCATGTTCCCTCTGGACAGAAAAGGTTGGTGCCTGGGCATTTGCTCTGGACTGCCCCGTAGGGTGACAGAGAGCTCTAGGTAAGTGCTGAGAGCCAGCTTTCACCCCTGTAACTTGTGCTGGGCTCTCAGGTGCCTCTCCAGCCTGGCAGGGCCCTTGCAACCCCACGTAGGTTTTGCCTCCTCGCCTCACTGACCTCCCCACTCTGCCTGCCCACGCAGGCAGCCGGGAGAGCTGTAGCGGCTCTTGGTGTTTGCCTCGGCACATACAGGGCATGAGCAGGCGGAGGGGCACCTGCAGCTCCTGCCATGGGCACAGCAGAGGTCATGATTCTGCAGAGGGGCTGGCATCAAGGCAGGGAAAGCTGCTATTGATATGCTGGAAATGACTGACCAGTGTCCTCTCTAGCTCAGCCATGCTTTGATCCTGCTTCTAGAAGTGCAGCTAGCACTTACGCGTTGCAAGCTTCCTATCCTGCATCCCTTCCCATCCACTTTCTTTCAGTACCTGGCCCAGCACCTCTCTCCCACAAATGGCATTGGTTGGGTAAGAAAAAGCAAGCCATTGACCTGGGTGAGAGGCACTGGGTTCATTCTAGAGGTCCTTGTAGCCTCTTAAACATACCTGTGGCTTCAGCATCACACATTCGTCTTGAATTTCAAGGAAATAAGCTCTCCTACCCCTAATGCTACAAGTATGACAGCACCTTTAGCAGAATCAGAGCCTGATATAGATCTTTCCCCGCCCGCTTCTGCCACTTGCTAGTGTTATTCCAAATGTCTTCTCTAAACTAAACACAGAAATTGAAGATGGCAAAAACCCCAACCCTCAATTCCATCTTGTTCGCTCATTCAGCATATAGAAGATTGCTTTATCCTGCATGAGTCTGAAATATCCCAATCAATAAAATGTTCACTGCTTCTCCTGGGAGATTATTCTCCAGCCTTATCACAAATGTATGGCACGTCTGCATGGGAGAATTGACCAGAATAGCTCTCTCAGCTCTGCCAATATAACTCCCCGGTGTTGACAGTGTATTCTAAAATAAAAGTGATTTATTCTCGGATAATCAGGTAGTTCTGTGATAGTTGCACTGGTCAGTCTCCCTCGGCAGAGCTTGTCTGCAGCATAGCAATGGTTCCGACAAGTGCTTTGCATAAAGGCTTGCCTAGGTGCAGAGTTGCTGACTGGCAGAGTGACTCTGCCAGAGCCCTGCCTGCCTACCTGCCTCACTGGGATGCTCTGCTTTGGGGGGAAGGTGATTTAAAGTTGTAGGTGATTTAGAAATTTCAGACTAAAGGTGGTAATGAACAGATTATAATGCTAATTGGGGCTGTTGTGACAGTGTAGCCTGGCCTCCTGCGAAGCACCAGCCTTAGACTTCCCTGTACTAATTCCTGCTTGAATTAAAGCTGATCTTTTAGGAAAAAAAAACCAAAAACAACCCACAATAAATCTTGCTTAAAAATACTTCCAGGGATACTGAATTCAATAGGGCACTAGCAATATTATTCCAATGGGGTTTTTTTCCCACTAAATAATGCACGCTCCTTTTCATGCTTGGAGTTGCCTGGTTCAAGATGTCAACCTCTGGATCTTGTTAGAGCTTTGCTGTATTTTTTTACAAGCAAGCGCTTACAGGCAGGTGAAGTTACCTTTTAACCTGGTTTCTTGAGAAGGTAAATACATTTAGCTTCCTTATAGAGAGCATTTATTATACTGCAGCAGTAGCAATTCACTTCATCATGCAGACGAGACCTAGGCATCATCCTGCCCTGCTTCCTGGTTGTGTATTAACACAATAGCACATTTCATGAAGAGCCAGCACAGGATTATTTCTTGTTTAGAAGTATGCTGCTTCATGTTCCCCAAGTGCTTTCAAAACAAACAGTTATCGCTAGTGGAGGTCTGAGGCTGGAAAATAAGCAGCTTAGATGGGTTCCTTGTGTTGGGAAGCCTGTCTGCCTCAGTAGCGTCCTTCTTCCCATTTCTTGTGAGGTGCCTGTGCCGCTGCCAGCAGCTGGCACTCCTGCCTGCTGCCAGCATGCACACACACATGCATGCACTCCTGCATCTCATTTAATTCTTTCTGGTGTGAACAAAAATAACCCTTCTAAAATATGACAGGCAGTACTCCTCTGAGGGGAGAGTGCTCCCCTTCCACCTTAAAATGTGTGACCTACTTGAAAGCAAGGAAATCAGCCGATAACCAGCAGCCTGGCTGATAAAATAGCAATAGGCTTTGGGGTGTAGGACAAACACGGCAGTGAAATGGCATAAATTGCATTTTCTGTCCCCATGAGAGACCTGGATGTGCTGACTTGGGTGTCAGAATAGGCCCTTTGTAAGTCATGTAGAATAGCAAATGAAGCAGCAGAAAACACAACAGCTTTGAGTATTTCTGGGTCTTCAGGAAGACCCCCTTGGGGTCAGAAATAGGGCTCATTCCACTACCTGGAATGGGAAATGGGAAGAAAACAGCTCAGCAGTGAGGTCATTCCATTGTATTTAAGGATTTATTGTTCCGGGGTGTGTGTGTGTGTGTGTGTGAATCTGATTTCCAATGCATATAAACATCCCTGATGCAGATGTTTATAAAGCATTGGGCTAACAAGTCAAGTCATCCATCTACATATGTATACACATATATGTACATAAGTATATAAAAGCATTTATGTAAGTACATATGTATCTGTACATATGCATGTGTGTGTATATGCTCAGCCTACATACAGTCAGTGTAATCCCACAATAGCATTGAAGTAGGGACCAAAAACCCAGGAGGGTTCACCTGTGGCAAAGTATTACTTTACTGGACCTACTGGTGATTCCTCTGGCTTGTTACGTACCTCAGCAAAATCACCTTGAGCCTTCAAGGGTTCAAGTTTGAGCTACAGATACTGCCTGGTAACAACAAGTCTCAGCTGTCACGCCATTATTTCATATTTGCTGATAATTAATAAAGCAGAAGGAGGCCAATGCAAAAGCCAAGCCTGACTTATCAGGACAGAACAGCTGCATCAGGTCTCTTTAGGTACTAAACATCAATCAGGGTGAGTGTATAGAGAAATCTTTTTTTGTATTATATCTCAGGTATTGTCCCCAAACAGCACCTGTTTCTAGCACTGACATTTCCCATTACAACACATCGTCTTTCCAGACTCTCCTTGGTTCTCAGGAGAAGTGGGCTGTGGCAGGTTAGTGCTGCTGTAGCTCTCTGCGGTGCAGGATAATAGATGTCTCTGCAGTCTCATCATGGAAAACCATGGAGTGCTTGGGGAGCCCAGTGCAGAGGTGGCCTGGTGTCACTGCACCAGGTTTGGTCTAAGGGGATTTGTTAGCTGTGGTTCTATGCCAGCCTTGTTGGCCCAGGCAGCTGCCGCAAAGATGCCTTGGTGCCTGCCCTGCATGCTGTCCTCCAGCAGCTCAGTGGCCCCAGCTGGAAGGTGTTTGGATCCAGCTACACCCAGCTCAGATGCCTTCCTGGACCCCAGAACATGGGGAACTCATGCAGAGTCTGCTGCAGCTCTGCTCTGCCCGCCCCCTCCCCGAAGGGGCTAACTCCCAGATGGATCCAAACCAGCTCTGAAACTGGATCAAAACCAGCACTGCCTGGCCTCTTCAGCCTCCATATGTCTGGTGCCAGGGTTTTGGAGCAGTCATGCTGACTCAGCTCCTTGTGGAGGCAGTGGGATCCTCCAACGGGATGTCTGCCAACAGGACCTCAGTGTCATGCCAAAGCATCCCTGGGCTTTGCAAACCTGAGCTGTTTCTGGAAGAAGTTCAGGTGCTCCATCAGCTAATAAACTCTACCACATCTCAGACTGTCTCTGCATCTGGGGCGTGTTTAATCCCCAGCCCGGATAATCTGACTGCATGTAAGGGAAGAGTAGTGCAGAAGAAGCAGTCAGGGTTTCTCTTGGCTGTCTTGTTCTTGATCTTTCCCGGTTTCCTCCAGAATTTCAGGACTCCTGCCTTTACTGGGGGAATGGCAGGGACCTTCTTTTTGAGCATGGACAGAGGCTGGAGTTGAAGGCAGCAGCAAGTTCCTTTCAGCCCCAAGCTACAGCATCTCCATCTGGCAAATCTCTGAGCCCATTCCCCTGCCATGCTTCTTGGGCATGAAAGTCAAGCTCTGCCTGAAACAGTCACACCTGAGCTAAACATCAGCACCAGAAGTGCTGGAGGATGAGCTGTATTATAAAGTATGGTTGTGGCAGAAGTGACGCTAGAGGGCAGGGCTGGCACACGGTTGGAGCCTTCCCAGGCAGAGATGAGACAAGCCTGGGGCTGGACTGGGGCGCAACTGGATAGAACTGGGGAGAGGCTGGGGCAGGACTGGGGAGGACTGGGGCGCAGGTGGACAGAACTGGGACGAGGCCAGGGCAGGAGTGGGGCTGGGGTGGAGGGGAGCCCTGGTCTTGCTGTCCTACTTTGCCTGCCCGCTTGCAGCCGTGGAGGCAGGAGCAACTGCACACTGCACAGGGAAGGCTCTGAGCCCTGCAACTGCTTTCCGGGGTGTGTGGGGATGCTAAGGCATAGGGTGCATCTTCGGCAGCCTAAGCACTTGGCCTCTCTCAGCGCCCAAGAACTGTATGAAATCACACCTCAAGGGTCCTGGCGTCAACTTAGAAATCACAGCACCACACAAACCAACACAGATTATATACATATCCACATTTCCCATGCACCCCCCAGTCTCCACCTCATCCCTGTGGGCTGCAAGCAGCCTCTGCTCTCCACCTACACCAGGAGCTGGCTGGGACCTGACCACCTGCACAGCAGAAATGACTCAAGAAGGCAGGGAGAAAACTGGCAGCCTGAGGCAGGGAGGCAAGCGGTGAGCTGAGCATGAGGAAGCTGCTGCTTGTCTCTCTGTCTCTGCAGAAAAGGCCCTTGGGAGAAGACATGTCTGTGGCTATCCCAGGTGGCCCTGGTTTGAAGAGATGGCTGGGAATGGCTCCACTTGCCATTGCTCGGGAGCAGCCTGGCTGCTGTGATGTCAAGCTCTCTGCTCAGGGCTGGAAATTGCCCTGCTGCCACAGCTGGGTTGGGTGAGGGAGCATCAGCCTGGCTCCTCAGGAGCAGGGTGGACAGGCAGCGGGCTGTGATTTATGAGGCAAACCGTTGGAAACTCTCCGAACCCAGTGCTTAAGTGCTTCTGAATGGCAGCATTAATTACTATTAAAAACACACATTTATATCTCTCTCACCTGCTTTAAATCCTGTGAAATTAGATTCCCTGCCCATCCCTTCCAGCCTTGGTGGCAGCTCAGGGTGTTTTATAGGCCTATAAAGCCTGGCAGTACCTGCTGTCTACATGAGCTCTTATTTACGAGGCCTTTAACAGGCTTCCTGGCTGCACCATCTGAGCCCCTTGATCATTTTGTTTCCATGTCCCTCAGAGGGAGCGGTCCCCTCAGCCACCCCACTGGTCATTCCTGCAGGGAGACCCAGCTACCTGGGGCTGGGGGTCCTGAGCAAACCCATTTTCACTGTTTGGCCAAGCCTCTCTGGTTTTATGTAGAAAAGGAATTCAGTGAGACAAGTGCCTCGTGACAGGGTTGCAAATGTCCTCGTTTGCTTGTCCTTTACAGCAGAGTCATGCCAGGCATCACCAAAAGTCACCCAGCACCTCACCCAGGTGCTGGAAGGTGAGCAGCCTTGAAAGCCCAGATTGACTGAGCACAGAGGCAGTAGTTTGCATATATGTAGTTATGTTTGTGTAGGTCCTACATAAAAAGCAAATATTATTTCCATGGTTTATTCTTTCTTTTTGGACAGTGAAGGCAAACTGTATCTGTATCTTTAAATAGCCAGCTTTTCCCTAATGGATAGCACCCATTTTGCAACTCATCCTATACTGAATGCCTTGACAGTGCATTTTAAAATGGGTATTTTTAAATACTATGCCTTTAGACTGAGAGAGGCCCTGCATTTTGTTGGGGGCCTTCTTGTCCCCATGTCAAAGAGGACAGGGTGGGGTGGAGATAGGAGCTCTATTCATCACCACGGCTCTCCCCTATTAAATCCCCACTGCTGGCTCTGCGCCCCCCCCAGCCCTTCTGAGTCCTCAGACCTGCTGGATTCCAGAGGCTGCTCTGCAGAATTGGCCAAATTTGTGTGCCTGTGTCAGCCAGCCGGGGAGGAATTGACAGATATCTCTGCCTCCTGACTCCCAGGCTGAGCATGTTAATTTATAGATTGGATCTGTCGCTCCTGATAAACAGTATCTTACTTCCCTAATGCTGCCTTCAAATTGAGTTTTTAATGCTAGGTCAGGTGGAGAAACCAAAGGGTGACTCTGCTTTCGCTTTGCTCTGTCTTCATTCCCTGTGGTTGGTCTGAAGCTGGCTTTTCAGGTGAGAGATGGATCTGCTGTGATAGGGATGTCTCCCTGCCTCAGTGGCCAAGTGGGCAGAATATTGATCCCAAAAGGGGCTCTGGAGTTCCTCGCCTGGCTCCCCCAGCTGCTCAGTTTGCACTGATGTGTTCTGAGGGAGGGACAGCCAGGGAAACTCTGTGGGATGCCTTGTCAGCATGTTCCCTCCATTCCTTCACCACTGTGCCCTGTGCATGCAGCAGCAGCTGGCCTGCCTGGGACAGGCACCTGCCACCGTAGCAGGACTCCTCCATCTAGCACCCACTGCCCCCTCACAGTGTTCTGCCAGGCCATCCTGCCTTTTACACCTCTCTAGCCAAAACACAAGTTATTTATGGAGGAGAATCCCATTATTCCTGCCAGAAGAGACATTTCCTTGAGCCTGGCAGGGCCTAGGGCACATGTTGGCTTTACCAGGGAGCTGCAAAGAGTCCCCAGA
Organism: Actenoides lindsayi; assembly: GCA_025331215.1. Lineage (NCBI taxonomy): Eukaryota > Metazoa > Chordata > Aves > Coraciiformes > Alcedinidae > Actenoides > Actenoides lindsayi. The sequence continues at coordinate 50,369 of WTSP01018984.1, read as the reverse complement.
TCTGCGTCACCTCCCTCCTGATGATGACGAAAGGTCCAAAGCCTCTGTAGGACTCACCGTGGTCCCTCCCACCCTCCCTGCCCCTTTTGGGGTGATAACAGGAGGCAAGGAGGGTAATTCACCTGTCCTCAAAAGAGAGCAGAAGAGCTGAATTTCCCTCCTCCTCCCCAGCAATGTGATCAAAACAAAAAACCCACCTTCTCCCAAAGCACCCTGAGCAATGCCCAGGAAGAGGGGATAATGTTAGAAGCCATCCTTGGGGCAGTTGGAGGTGCAGATCCCCACCATACACACAGAAAGATGGTGTCCCAGCAGCCCGAGGTGACAGGTCCCGGGCACTTGTGATGCAGTGGGGTTCAGCTCTTCAACATGTGGCTGTTGTGAAGCGCTGGGCAACAGAGCTGGGAGCTGCCTAACAGGGATTGATGGCTTTGGGTTTCTTAAGCCAACAGTGTGGAAGCATTGGTGCCAGGGGCTGGGGTGGCATGGCGAGGCAGGGCTGGTGGAGCAGGGACAGTCTCTGCAACCGGGAAGAAGTATTTCCCAAAGGCTGAGCAGGAGGGTTGCAATGGGATGGTGACAAGACACCTATACTGAGGCTGGGGCAAAACTTTGATCAGGCAATATGAGACCAGCCGTCCTCCTCATCCTCCTCCATCCAGATCAGTTCCCAGTCTCTCACAACACGGCTAAGCTGCCTGCTTGGACCTGTGGTGGTGATGAGCCTTAGACCTTGCTGAGGGGTATATGAAAGCTCAGGATTGCCCAGGAGCACAAGGAAGTACCAGAAGGCTCCCAGCATTGGCTCCTGCCCATGCCTGAAGCCAACAGTGTACCAGTTGTCACTCTCCAGAGAAAAATGGCGTTTCCCTTTCTCTGCATGTTTCAGGCGGAATCTGCTTAGCATTATCCCCTTAGGGGATGTGCCTGCATGAGCACAAGCAAAACTTTGGTAAAGAGCCTTCTCCAGCAGCAGAGAGGACTGTTTTCTGGAGCATAGACAATGACTTACAGCTGTACATACCTGAGCAGCTTTGTTCCTCCTCCAGGGAGCTGACTAACAAAGTTAAGAGTTGGCTGAACAGCCAGGATTAACCATATCATTGCTCTAACCCTCCCGAGGTTACAGTGGTTAAAGGCACAAGTGTGAGACCTATTTAGCTTGTCATTATCAAGCCCTGGCTATTTTCTTGTTTCCCAAGAACAGAGTTTGCTGAAGCCACCTCTTTATGCCTTTTATGCCTGAGTGTCACTGTAATAACTTGAAATAAATCAGCTCAGTGAATACTTTCCACAGGTGATGAAAGAAAGAAGCCAGTAATATCCCATGAAGGCAGGAACCTTCTGCTCAGGGCTAACTCTGAAACCTAATAAACCATCATCCAACACCCATCCCTTGCCCAATTTCTAGCAATCACAGCAGTCAAAATTTCTCTGAGCAACAATCACGGCCCTTTGAGATTGCAAATCCTGCACCACATTGGAAAGCAAAAATGATGAAACTGGGAACAATAGACTGAATTTGAACTTCCAATTGAAGAAATGCAGAGGAGATCACTGTGATTTGATTCTGATTTAATTCAATCCAAGCTTCCCCCTTTCAAGGATTGTTTATTTCCCCCAGCTGCTGCAGACTCTCCCATCCGCTGCAGCACGAGCTGCAGAATAAACCTTGCTGCTGAATTTAGGTCAAGCTTGCCAGGGAATACGTGGGGCCTTGGCTATTAAATGAATATGGTTAGCATGAAGACCACATTGCAAATGCAAGAGTAGATGCTTTAAAGCCATCTCTCAGCTCTGTTGCTCCTGAAGGACTTGTGAGCAATGGAGTAGGGACAAGAGCACAGAGCATGGAGCACGGGGGAACAAACATGCTAGCGAGTCATGTCTCTCAAAACTAATAAATTGAAACCCTTAGCCTCCTTGAGGCCTGGGATCTTGGAACCAAGGATGCATTACCCCAAGCAGAGAAGAAAAATACTTGGTCAGAGGAAGCCAGGGCAGCATGGAGGCTGATGGCAAAGACCTCTCCGGCCTCCTTCTCCCCTGCCATTCCATCTGCCTGCACAGGAGCATTACCACCATAATTATAATTGTACTTTTTAACCTCTGGCTCCTGTTGACATAATGCTAACTGCTTTCACTAGTGGAGTATTAACAAGGGGACTGCAGGACCCATGGGACCCTGGCACCCATGAGTGAGCAGGAGGAAATGGGGTGAGGATCCCCAACCTCTCAAACCTCTGGGAGGAGAGAGAAAGCAGGTGAGGGCTGCCCATAGCCAGGAGCTGCTGCTGGGCATTCAGCTGTGAGTCCAGGACAGCTAAGGTGAAGCAAGTAGAAGGCTGAGAAGCAGGCTCAGGCCAGGCACAGGTCTGGGAAGGTGTCTCACTGCTCCTGCTGTGCTGCAACCAAAGCAATCCCTTTCATCCTGCTGTGGTCATCAACAATGCAGAATTTGAGCAGCAAGAGGGCTGTTGGCAGTGATCCACTGCACAGAGCAGGTTGTACCCTGCCAATTATCCCACGGATTAAGGCAGAGAAGGGCTAAGGCAGAGAAGGGCCTGTTTATGCCTCACAGAGGAGCTGTTGGCTGCTGTAACATAATCCAGGAACTGCAGGGTTTCCTCAGAGCAGCCTGTAGTCTGGTGATGGCAGAGGCGCATCTTAGGGCATTGCATCCCCACTGCCTCATTCTGGGTAGGTGGGCACAGGGTCCGTGTAGTCAGAACCAAGACTTTCTTTTTTTAAAAAAATACACGTGTCATTTCTGGTATAAAAACCTCCCCCTCCTCAGAAGGGATCCCTTCCTTGTTTCCATTTGTTCCTCACAGGGTATAAAGACCCTTCCCAGTAGCTCAGTAGACACAAGCACTCTGCCCTGAGCCCTCACCTCTGTTCAGTCTGAGCCCCTGGGTTGCCAGCTTTAGCAGACAGGCTGAAGAGAAGCAAGTGCTAAAGGCTGGAGGAGAATCTAGCCAGTCCCACAATAACAGGTCTGGTGGTAACCAGTCTGACTGCAGTTGTCTGGAGGCCAGAAGGGAGGCGAGCAAGGTCCATCAGTGTGCATCTTGTCCCCAGCTCATCCCCTGCCTGTGCTTCCCGGTGCACTAGGAATGGCATCACCCTAATCCCCTCAGCATCGTTGACCAGGCCCCTTATTACACAGCCTTAGTTGATTTCCATGTTCCCCAGCACATGGGTCTCCAGCACTCATTTTGTGCTGATGGGGTTGCTGTGCCCAACAAATATAATCAAAGCCTCTGGCTTACCATAGTGTTACTACCTGGAGCTGTTGACAGGAGTTAACAGTAGCTGAAGTAAAGCTGTGGTGCCTCCTGCCCTTGCAGCAGCACGTGGGACTCCCAGGCATTTAGTGCTGTGCTCTGGGTCATTTCCGTGCTGCTGCCTCTGATTTAGGGAAATCATAGAATCATTTATGCTGGAAAAGACCTTTAAGGTACTCTGCTGTGCAGCCCTGCTGTATCCAGCTAGTTCATACAGTCCTTTAACCTGCACCTTTTTGGTCATGTAGAATCTTTCCCATACTTATACACTCTACGGAGGCACTTTAATGCAGTTTTGCTATATTACTTGTCTTTTTTAGTTTTCCCCTAGCCAGTTATGTTGAGTGAGGCCAAACTCTCCTGCACCACTTGCCAACAATACTGTGATGTTGCAGACAATCAGACAAACACGCCACTCAAAGGATTCTCCAGGTAAGCTTACCTCTCAAAATCCATCAGTAGAACAGGAGACCAGAGCATGGCAGGGTTATTGCATCAAGCATCAGTCAGCGGAGGCATGTGATTGTAGAACCCATGGGTTTGGGAAAGTACTTGTTCTCCAGCATCCCAAGGGGCTACAGGCAGGATTAGGAACATCAGTCTGCAGCAGGATCATTTGAGCATAGAGTTTGTTAGTCATAAAGCTGAGCAGCGGCCTTAAAATAAGGCATGGAAGTCCAGATCTCTGCAGAGAAGGGGCTGGGCTAGGTCTGGAGGAGCATGGTGTTGCCCTACCAATGTGGAGCCAGGCACTGTAGAGTGATTATCACTTCTCAGGGTGACACACCCAACTACAGGGCATGTGCTACAGCTGGGGCCCGTGATGACTAGACTTCAGCAGCAGCTCGTGCCCCTCCAGGAACATCTGCTGCTTCTCTAGTCAAGAAGCACATGCTAAGAAGAAAGAAAAGTCTGTTGGACCATCCTTGCAGAGATCCTGTAGCATCAGAGCACACATGGCCCAGAGCAGGTTCAGCTTTATACAGGATGGAGCTCGTGCACAACCACACTGGCTGCATCCCATCCCCAGCCAGAGCAGGCTGTTGCTGCTCCTTCCATGAGCAACTGGCCCCTTGCTGTCACATCAGCCATGGTGCCACATCCCTGTCCCCAGCAGGCAGTTGTGCTGCATGCTCCCAGATGCAGTATTGACCCTGAGCACATCACCTAGAGCCTCCCATCCCTGGGAGGTGTGGAGCTGACAAGCCCTTGCAGCAGGGATAATTTGGGGTTGTCCTCCCTTTGGTGGGGAAAGCAAGGCTGGAAGAGACAGAACAAGAGCACAGGAATTTCTTTGCTCCTCAGCTTCCACCAGGCTATTTTTGACTTGTCCTCTCTGCTGGACTTGGCCATCTTATGGAGCAAGGGCCCAGCTAGCCAAAAACCCCACAGATATGTGGGAGAAAGGAGACAGGGCTACATCCTAGGCTGGCACCATCCCCTCCCAGGAGGGCCCAGGCTCTTTGTTTAACTCCCAATGCACCTGAGGCAGCTCAGCTCAGAGAAGTCCCCACCTCTTTGGAAACCTCCTCTTTTTTCTTTTTTTTTAATAATATTTTTATGGAGGCCTTTGAAGATGCTTGTTGCCATGGAAACATGCTTTAAAGAGTGCCTCTTCCCTTTCCTACATCTTGAGAGCTTCTGTTGCCATAGCAGCCGCATCCAACTCCTCCCTTCTCCCCACCAGCTGCCCCACTATGGGATGCAGTGGGATTCTGCCTTTGGGGTCCCTGAGCACCCTTCAGTCAGAGCCAGAGGCGGTGGCTGTACTCCCCCAGGAGGTTGGTGTCCCTCTTTGTGCCCGTATGTGTGGGCTGTGGAAGAGGCAACCCACTAGAAGAGCATCTCTAGGCCATGCCGCCTCCTGCAAGCCCCTTGTTACGCAGCAGAGGGGCTCTGCTCTCACCCCTGGCCCTCGAGTCCCACTGTGCTGACACTGGGTCGTTTTCTGCACCATTTATCCTAAAGCCTTTGACCGAACAATTCCCTTACAGCTCAGCGGGCAACATCGCGGCTGAGCTCAAGGGCATATCTGCGATTACGGTGGCTTTGATCTCTGTGATGCCCGGCATTGGGCAGCCAGGACTATTTTCCAGTCCCTCTAGAGGGCAGGGTCGCCTGTCTTGGTGCAGCCACTAGGCAGTGGTGCAGGTAGACGGGACACACTTGCTCCAGGAGCACCCATGGCCAGGGCATCCCATCGTGTGACACCCAGCAGGGAGGGTGGCACACGCATGTTGCTGGCTGCCGCCCACCCTCTGGGCCCTCTGCGACAGCCCTGCTCATCTCGTTGTCGCTGCAGGCAAACCACAGCAACTAACCTATTTCTTTCCAATTTATTTTGCAGCCAGCAGCTGCTGTGGCCGCAGCTCCTGGTTCCTCCCCCGTGGCTGAGCAGCCTTGGACTACTTTGTGAATATTGCCCTGGCAGGCTCGGCTCTCTGGGCTGGCAAGTCCAAACTTACCAGCAGTGGATTGAGATGGCAAGAAAAGCCACATCGCCCAGCTCTAGCAGCTCAGCTGAGTGACTCTGGGGTCACAGGAAAGAGGCTCTAAAAGCAGGATCTGGATCACACCTAGCTATGCTGTGCTCCTCCATCCCACTGTGCCTTCAGCCAGACAGGTCTGCGGCTAGCCCCCAGCTATGAGGGGCCAAATTTCTGCCTTGACAGCCCCGGGCTCCCCACTCAGCTCTGCTAACGCCCCTCACTCCTGGCCCGTGTCCCTCTCCTCTCCTCCCACTCTCACGTGTTGCCTGAGCAACATCTTCCCTTTGCGTCAGTGAGTCACTTGGGGACAGGGTGTTGCAAGCCCCACCCCCCCAGGGCCTGCGGTACCTCCAGGCACGATTCTAGCACAGGTGGGAGGAGAGGGGGTGAAAAGGGGGACTGCAGCTCCCCCCAACCCCACTGAGCATCCACATGCCTGTCACAGATGGCTGCTTGCCTCCCACCCTGCGGCTGCGTCAGACTCTTGCATCACTTTGGCAGGATGGTCCCTGGGGATGGGATCCCCCAGCACACATCAGCAAAGCCAGTTCCAGTGCTGGACATGGCACAGTCCATGCCAGCATGGTGTGGATCCAACAGTGAATAGCAGAGGTGCAGCTAATGAGTGTTCAAAGCCCCAGGGGTGGGCAAAGGCAAGTTTCCCTCCTGCTCCTTGCAGTCCCTTGCCCGAAGCATCACCATAGCAAAATGCCCCCCCCATCCCCTGCTCCCCTGGGTTTTCCACTTCCCCACTGGCTGCTGCAGAGCCAAGACTAATGGAGAGCACATTGCTGGCTGCCATCACCTCAATTAATGCAGCCCTGCTTGCTTTAGCAATTACCTGCCAGTGGCTCACAGCCCATTTCCAGCTGGAGATCTCCTGCCAGCATTTACAGCTGATGAGCAGAAGTGGGGAGCAGACATGTAGGGCACATTCATCCAGCCTTGCATGAATGCTGGATGCCCTAGGGGCTGGATGCCTCTCTGCATGTCTGGGCCAGGCACTTTGGACTACAAGAACCAGCTGGCCACCAGACAGCTCGAGGCCAGTACATTAGCCCCTGGCTAATGGCTCCAAGGAGCAAAGTCATCCCGGCCAGAGAATGGTGGCAAGGCTCTTGGCACAGGCATGGCTTCTGTGGATTTGTCCCATGCTCATGGGGAAGATCTCTGTCAGGAAAGGATGTCACTGAGAGCAGTGCAATGGTCCCCACAGCCACCAGGTGCTGGCTGGTGGGTGACAGCATTAGTCAGCCACCAGGAACAACCAAGCATCCTCAGGAAGGGGCACAGAGGCTGCACTGGCTTGTTCCACACTGGCACCACAACTCCAAATCTCCCAGAGGCAGCAGACTTAAAAGAAAAGAGGAACAAATTTTTCTCCTAAATCAGGGCAAAAAGGGTTAGGAGATTGCTGAGTTTTTTTTCTTAAATGTGATTTTTCTTAAGTTAGAAGAGAAAGCACTCTTTTTATTTACTTGCTGCTTTCTGAGCTTTTAGGGTGCACTGGGGTCAGGATTTCAAAGTGTTCCTTCAAGCAGTGAGGGATAGAAACTTATCTGAAAGTGAAGTGAGGTGGGAGAGAGAGAGAGAAGAGCAAGCCAAGCATCTCCTGCTAACGGGAGCTGGGTTTGCAGAAGCAATGGAAAGTTCTGAGAAAGGCACGGCAATGAGGGTACCACTGTAAGACCTCATCTTTGGCCAGATCTACACTTTGCATCTCTCCAGCTTGCTGCAAGCTTCAACACCTTGTCCCAGAATCCTCATATTTTTCCAAATATCTCCTACTACCTTCCTTCCCTACTTCAGCTTTCTCTGCATGACCTCGTGCAGGCTGCATCACACCAAGCCCGGTCCCCAAAACCTTCCTCACCTGGCGCTCAGCTCTCCAGCAGCCCTGCATCAGCTGAAGTAGTCACACAAAACAGAGTCACAGAGACAAACATTATTCCAGAAGAAGGAGAAACATCAACAGCCTTCTCCAGAGGGCAGAAGCAGCAGAGATTTAAATGGCTACAATGCAATTTCCTCAAGATGTTGAAAACTGTTACTGGGCTTTGCTTCTAAACTAATTAGGGCTCTTTACATTGCATTAGTATTTGCACTGCACTGTAGCAAGGTCTCTCCACACTTAACTCGATCAGCAGAGTTTTGCCTTTGGCTGTGCAGGCATGAGGGCCGTATGTGAGTGCATTGAGCCAAACAAAACACCTCTGTTGATAAAAATCAGAGTTCCTTATTGCTACCCAAGTCTTAAGATTTTGCTACTGATCACTGTGACCAGGAAACTTTAAATAAGATATTTAGAGTACCTGCACAGCCCAGGATGCCCCTGTGCCATGGTTTTTCATGGTCTCCGAGTCAGCTTGCAAGCTGGGGAGCAGCTGAGAGCAGGTTGCTGATGTACTGTCCTACTCCCCATGCCAGGCAGGGAACAGACTTCAAGAAATAGCTGTATTTTCACTGAAAGCTGTTACAGGATCATTAGGCAATAGGTCTTTGAATGGTGATGTCCACCAACTCTCCTTGGCTTTATCGTGATGGTGATCCTAGTGGCATGCATCTCCTCTGGGGTGAAGGACAGTGGGCAATGGGGCTGAGGATGGTCCTGCAAGCAGCCATGCTCCCCTCAGCCCTGTCCTGTCCACCAATGAGTGAAGAAGCTCCACACCTGGTTTGGGGCATTGGAGATCTCTTCAGGAGGCACAGATGCTACATGAAGCAGTCTCAGAGACCATGCCAGCAGCCTGCATCCTTGTGATCAGCTCCAGCTCCCTTCAGCCCAGCCACAGTGGACACCCATGACACAGGCATCTCTGCAAGCTCAGGACCTGGACATGCCCAGGGGATACATTGTGAGGCTATCTTTAACTTCTGCATGTTTGGAGCAGTGTAGTTATCAAGTGGCTGGTTTGCTCTACCCCAGGAGAGGCTGGAGACTGTGGGGTTCCTGGGTGGCAGGTCACATTGGAAGTGGCAGCAGGGTCCTTTTGGACAGCAACCCACTGTGCCCCCATGTGAGGAGCTCCTGGACACCTGCTGAGTGGTGGCAGCCAAACGGTTGCTGTGTATTTTTGCTATGACATGAGAGTACCAGGCCCCTCACACAGGTCTGACATGCAGAAGCTGGGCTTCCCACAGCAGGCTTCTGTGGCTGGAAGCCACAGAAAACCAGTTTACACAAGCACCTGAGCACTTTCCATCCAACAGTTGTACTATGTGCCTCGTCCCTACCTCTTACCATGCCCAGAAGCTAGACCTAAAAAGGAAATGGCAGCTTCACTCATCTTCGAGAGGTCAATGCTGACCACTGCTAGTACTGTATAAAGTAGTCTCATACATTTTGGGCACCAGGACTGCAGAGAGCCAGACAGCAAGGGAACAACTGTGAGGCATCACAGCTCAGGCTGGGGCTCACATGGTGCAGAAAGGCAAAGCATCCAGGTGGGCTATCAAGATGCATGGGGTCGCAAGACCAACTGTGCCAGAGCTATCTGGGACTCTGAAGAGGCTCGTCTCCTGCTCTGTTTTCCACATCTTTCCTGCCAAGGATTTTCTTGGCCAAGCAGTGGCTGGGTCCTGGTGCTGCTGCCCCAGGAAGGTTGCTGCCCAGTGCTGCGTTGCTGAAATAGAGCCACCCTGGGGGGCTGGGGGGGGGTGGAGATCCTGGCAGCAATGGATGTGCCTTGCCAACCTTGCTGCTGAGTGTGCGGTTGTGTCTGACAGGCCTGTGCTGGCACCAGATTGATGTCCTTTTTGTTCCTGATAAGGATCCGAAGTCTCCTCTGGGTTCCAGCAGCAATTCTTTCATTCTTCCTGATTGTGGCATCCATGCTCCTGGAATCCCCAGAGATGCATCAATCGCAGAGCTGCAGGCGCTGCGGCTGCTATCGGCAGAGATGATGGAAAAGCTACAGGAGCAGCTGTCATTTCTCCCTGTTTGTGTTTTGTTCTCGGCCTATCAGTAGGACGTTTTCCACCAGACACCTATCAATCTGCCACAGTGGAGCCCAGCCTTGTCTGTGTGCCTGCTGGTGCCAAAGCCTGCCTGCAGCCTCCTGCCTGTGGCCATTCTGCTGCGGTGCCTTCACCACAGCCCCTGCCAGTGCAGGGCTTCATCCTGGGGACAGGGGAGCAGGCAAGGCATTGGGATGCACCTGGAGACCTCTGTGCTTGCTCCTCACCCGGCCCCATGTGGTATTTGCTGCTTCCTTCCTTAGAGTTTTGCTTCAGCAGCCCCCCTGCTTTGGGCTGGCTGACGTATGGCCTGCAGGTCCCAGGAAATGAGGGGGAGAAGGGCACTGGTGTCCAACAGCAGGTAGATTCATCCCAGCCCCTCGACAAGGAGAAGCAGAGGGGCACAGCAGTAGGCAGCACGGCAGCCAAAGTGCCAGCTGAGATGGCCATCCCTGAGACAAGCTCTGCAGAGCCCAGTGTATTTAGGATGACACTGGAGGTTGTCCCGTTCACCCTCTGCCATGCTGGGCTGCCCCTGGAGTGCTGCCCTTGGAGGAGCTGCAGCCCCAGACAGGATAAGCCTCTTTTAGCTCCATGTAATGAAGTAGAATACCTCAGATAAAAAAAGCTATGTTGATTTGCCTTGTGCTTCCTTGAATTCTTTTGAATTTTCTTCTGGGTGTACAGAATAAGATTAATGATTCAGTTTTTAGTAAACCTGGGCAACAAGACCTCAAAATAAATTTTATTTCAGAAGGGAGTTTCTAGAGCACCATGGAACAAAGCAGGTTGTGGGGTCTGTGATGTCCCAGCCCCTCCTGCACTCTGCTGCTGGCATGACCTGTCCTTAAGTCAGTAAAGGGAGCAGCTCCCAAGGCCTGAGTGCTCAGCATTTAGCTCACCCCACCTCTGTAGCGCCTAAAGACAAGATAAAGACAGGCACTGAGTCCCAGTTAATGCCACTATCTATCCATCACTGAGTTCACAGATGTATCTTGTCTCATTACTTAAAACCTGCAGGGCAAGAAGACCCATCTGCCCGGCTCCTGCCTTCTACAGGAGTCAACACCAAAACCAAGCACCTGCAGAAAACCAAGTCCTCCCTCCCAGGTGGCAGGGCAAAGTCACTGACCCTCTGCTCCTCCCTGCAAACAGCCAGAGGAGGATGTAGTGCCTGTTCCACAGCCAGCAGGCACCCACCAGCCAGGACCAGCACTGCTGTCCCTTGCCCTTCACCCTGTCCCATGGGTGCTTTCATATCCTCCCACAGTGGGCTTTCCCCTCTGTATGGGACTGCCTCTCTCCCTCTCCCTCACCTCAGCTCTTTTCCTTGCCATCTGTGTCCCTCACCAGCTCCTTGCCATTGGTGTCCTTCACCAGCTGCACCCAAGCCCAGGCCCCAGGCATCCCACAGCTCTGCCAGCAGGTCTGAGCAGATGCCCTGTTTCCTTCTGCAAGGCTGGAAACACCTGATGTGGCAAATATTTGCATGCAGACATCTGTGGGGTTTTTTATGGTATCTTCATGTCTGTTTGCTGTTGGTATGGCTGACAAGTGTGACTGTGTAGCGGGGCTCTCAGTGTCACTGCAGAGCAGCTGGGAGTGTGTTGTAACCCCAGCTGGATGACCCTGCTTCTTCAGATGGAGCTGTGGCAGCTCCCAGTTTTGCTCCAGAGGGTGTCCCAGTATGTGGGCTGGCAGGTGCTGGCTGGCACATCAATGTTAGGGCACTAACTCCTTTGCTCCTGCTCCTGCTTTGGTTGTACTGTCTTATTGCAGAGAGGAAACATCGCAGACACCAGCTGTGAAAGCAGACTATTCTTAAGACATGTTGATTCTTTCTCTTTGGGTTTGGAGGTGCTTTTTTTTTGAGCCTCATTTAACTCAACTGAGTGACATATGCTGCTTTTAGTGAAAAGCTGCTGGTTTATGCCACCCTTGGGCTGGGATTGCAGACTGCCGCAATGGCCCCTAGCTTTTCTTCCTCAGGCTAAAGCACTTTCTGTCAAAGCCAAGAGCTGATTTCCCTGCTAGGTACCACATTGGAAAGCCTCTCCTGGCTGCCCATGCAGGAGTGATCAAGCTATCCCAGTGTAGTGGGCTCTTCAGCTGCAGCCTGTTCTCCTGGGGTACCCGGAGCCCAGTGCTGTGTTAACCTGACTCCTCAGCGAAGCTTTTCCATCCAAGCCTGTGTTACAGTGGTGCTAATTAAACAAATACATCTCAATTCTGATGAAAATCTACATGTAAATCCCTGTGAGGCTTCACAGCAGGCTGCATTTTAGCAGTCAGCTCTGCAATCTCTTATGCCTCCACAGAGAGTGTTGGCTGCATGGTCAATGAACCTCAATGAGGGCCCTCCTGCTTGGGAGACAGCACTCTGACTGGCTTCGCACCCTGCCAAACACATCTCTTCATCCTTGCCTCCTTACACAGGACTGTGTGCCAGCACACGGACTGCTTTCTCTGGGCATGTCATTGACTGAACCTGGCTTTCTGGAACCTTGTGCAAGAGCAGATCAGCTGCCGCTTCGTCTGGGGCAAAAAAAATGAGGTATGGGGTAAAGGCTGAGCTGTGCCAGTCCAGGTCCATCTGCAATGCCCAGGGACTCCAGAACAGCACATGGTTTTTGCACTACGCAGCCTGACTGTGCCACCCACTCTCTGCATCTCTTATGCTTATTTGCTCTCCTCTCTTCACTGGTGATTGAGCAGAAAGGAGAGAGGGAAAGGGCTTTTTTACTTGTCTGTAGACTCAAAGTAATTAGAAATAGAAAGGTTGCCTACCTTTTTGGTGAAGATAAACTTCTTGAGAGGCAGTCTTTATGCATATTGAACACTGCTCTTGAAGCTTCCTCCCACTGCTACCAGGATGCATGCTGCACATGAGATATATCAAAGGCAGTATAATATGGCTGAGATGCTATAGGGGGTATTATTAACTATACCAATGACATTTTCATCTTAGGAGAGAAAAACAAAAAAAGAAAGAAAGAGTGAAAAAAAAAATCTGCTTAAAATTCCTGTGTGAGAAGATGAATTTGCAGATGGGTCTCATCATGGAGGGGAGCTCTTTAGAGCACTGCCACCTGGGGTTAACTCACCATGTTTCCTCCCACTGGGGCTCTTCCAGTTCTGCCCTGGGCACCAGCAGCCCTGGGTGTCTTAATCCCCTGAGGTGGTGCTTGGTGCTCATTAGCATTTAAAGTCTCCCCACAAACACAGAGCTTGGATGCTGAAAGGCTAGTGTCCTGCTGCTGCTACTGTTTGTCCCTGCTCAGCCCACTGGAGAGGAGGACAGCAGCTGGCTTCTTACCTCCTACCATGCCACTCCAAGCACTCCCAGTCCCTCCACCACTCCCATCATCGTACTTTGTTAGCTCTGTGCCCATTGCAGCCTTCAGTGGCCTGAACTGATGGTGCTCAGTGCACTTCCCCTGTCCTGGCAGTCTGTGCTCCACTACATGGCCCTGTAAATATGTGGAGGACTTGAATAGAGATGCGCTGGGGCAGAGCAAGAAGGGAGTCAGTACATCCACCTCACCTCCCACCCACAGGGCACAGGCAGAGGGACCATGTGCTAAGCCTGTAATGAAGCTTTGCCTTGGCTTCTGCAACAGGAGTAGCTCGGCTCGGTCCCAGTTAAATGAGGTTTAATTGCATTTAAACCCTGAGGTCATATGAACTGGAAAGGGAGCCCCATTTCGAAATGCTGAAGCCATCTGAGACAGTGTCATTGCTGCTTTGCCAAGCAAGCGTGTCCTGCTCCAGGCCATATCCTACTCCTAGGAGGCTGTGTCAGTATGTCCCAGCCATGACAGAGGCCCTCTGGGCAATCTGGGAGCTCAAGTGTTTCCCTGTGCCTGGCACCCTCCCACCTCCCCATCACAGCAAGACACAGGTCATTTTGCCTCCTTACAGGGCCAAGACCTCCTTAAGCTCCTTGGAGGGAGACAATCTGCAAGGTTGCAGCAAGACAGAGCTTCACCTGCTGTAAGCACACATGGGGCAGACCACCAGACAGCATCCACAGAGTCCTGCAGGAGCTGTTGCCTTCAGACATTTACACTCCCATACAACCCTGGAAATTCTTCTGTGGCCTCACCTCATGGGCTTGGCCAGCACCAAACCCATGGGCTTGGGGTCCTGCACAGGGGGGGCTGCTCAGGAGGGTCCTCTCCCCCAAGGAGGTGATGCTCTCGCTCTCCTTCCCGGGGGTGCAGCTACCACTGCCCCTTTCCCCTGCTCCCCATCTATGCAGCAGCTGGGTCCCAGCAGCAATTCCCTGCCTCACACTCTCGTCCCCATTCCAGGGCTGGTGGAGTGGTAATGCTGGTACAGGGGGAGAGCAGCAAGACAGGCAGGATGGGGTGCACACATCTGCCAGTCAGCCAGTGGCTGGGGTGACTTGACAGAGCCCCAGAAGAAGGGATGAGCTCTAACATGTTTGCTGGAGCTGCAAAAGACATAGGGAGAGGTGCTAGCAGAAGAGGGCTCAGGGTGCAGTGTTTGCATATCCAGGGCACCTGAGCCAAGCACATTGAAGACTTTGCCCCCTGCAGAGATTCCCTTTTTTTTTTTTTTTTTTTTTTTATCTAGCCATTGAATTGCACAGTCAGTTAAGAGTGGGGGATGGAGACCAGGGAAGATGGGTGGGCTCCATCCCTCCCACCCGCATCTCCCTTTCCCGCTCTCTCTCAAATCCACCCTGCTCCTTTGCATCTCCGCCTTGTACCACGGCTAAGCAGCTTAACATCTTACCACAATCCATGCTCCAGAGCAATTAGTCAGTGCAAATGGGGATTTTAATTGCCCCTGTGATTTATTGAGCCCGGACAGTGTAATTAAAATTCATTCTCAGACATAATCAACGAGCCGTAGAGAAACACCATCTTCTTATTTGTGTGACCGAAGAACCCGTTGTGGCTGGGAGGGCTCGCACCACGTCTCTGCCTCCCGGGGCTCCCCTGTGCAGTAAGTGCCCTCCCAGAGGCAATGCTGCTGTGGGCTCCAATGTCTTCCTCTACCTCCATCCTCTGACCTGCTGCTCCCCTTTCAGAGCAGGTGCTCTCAAGGCACTTGGACCGTGGGTCCCAAATTATGCCACTTCACTCCCCTGCCCTTCATGTTTCCTATGCACCAGTAAAGGCAGGCTGCAGGCTAGGGATTTCCAGCCTCGCCTCACCCCATGGCAGCTAGGGAAGCTGTCTGCTGCAAGCCATTTGTCAGACACACATGCTGGCTTGCAACCATGTGCTGACTGGCAGCAGCTTTGGAGCAGCCAGCTGTGATGTGGCAGGCTGCTTAGGCAAAGGCTTTGTAGCCTGGTGCAGCTTGAAACCATTTGGTCCCCACTGCTGCACCAGAGCAGGACCCCTCTGAGGAGCAAGACTCCCCAGCATTAGCAGCACCGAGGTTCACCCCTGCCTTGCCCTGCTGCCATCTTGCCTGTTGTAGGGGCCTGGATTTGCCTCTGGCACGTTCTTCCCACCCATGGTCTATAAGAGCAAAAGCAATCCAGAGCAGGGATGTGGCAGGGTTTGTGCCAGGATGGCACTTCCCTGCTCAAGTGGCTGCTGGGCTCATGCCATCCCTCCAGACATGGCATTCTGGGACCCGGAGCAGGAGCCGCAGTGATGGTCCCTCACTGCTGCTCTGCACCATGCTCACAGCAATCGCAGGCTGTGATGAGACTTTGCAATTAAGCACGCAAGAGCTGTACTCTCCCCTTTCTTTCTCCTCCTCCCATCACCACTTACTTCTCCCTCCTCGTGCTGTAAGTAAGGAGCTTCGTCTCTTGCCAAATCTCCCGTCTGTGTTGGGGGATTGGGGTGAGCCAGGCGTAAAATGAAAATAAATCACTAATTCCTCCTAATAATGCCTGATTTCCTGATTTGATATCCCACATTAATTCTAATTACTCACCCAGAGTCAGGGCATTAATCAACGCGTTAAAACTTCTCCTCGCTTAGCAACACTGATGTGCCAGGCATCTGGCACGGCCGGGGCGCTGGGGATTTGTCTGTCACACCAGCCCCATCTGCAGTGGTGCTGCGAGTGGGGGAGAGGAGGGGACCATTCCTGGCTAGGTGCGTGGGAGGCACAAGGGTCTCGCCACAGTTTCAGGGTGCACAGGGATGGTGGCAGGCACCCAGCATGTTGCTTCCCTCCTTGCAAAGGCAAGGACCGCCTTTGCTCACGCCACACCGGCAGCATCGTCAGTGCAAGGGTATCGCTAGTGGTGCAGCTCTAGCCACTGTGGTTTCCTCCATTAAATGGAAATGCCCTGCTAAATAATCTCTCCTCCACAGAAGCACTCATAGATCATCCACTCATCTCAGGCTGTTGGTTGTTGTTTGTTTGGTTTTTTTCCAGTAGAAACTATGTGAGACACACCTCTATGGAGAGAGATGAAGGGGGAATAAGGGGGAATCACACCTGCCATAATCCCTGATCTGCTGCCGTCATCATCTTCCTGAGCAAACCCCTTCCAGGCAGGAAGGATGAATTGATTTCAATTCAAGTTGATCTAAATCTGTAAACAGGAAGCCTTTAAATAATCCACTCTAATCTTGTTTCACATTTGAGCTACTTCACTGTTTTCCTAAAGCAAGCTGACTGGCACTGGTCAGCAAAACCCAGTACTTGTTTTTTGCCAGCTCCCATTGTAGTTAAACCAGCTTATTAGAGCTATTATGTAATTAACATTTATTCAGAATTTTTTCCCCCACTTTGTGTTAAAAGCCTTAATATTGCTTTTATTCACTAGCTGATTTTTTTTTTTTTAAATTCATCAGTTGAATAAGCTTTAATTTGGATGGTAATTAACTGAAACGTGCAATCTCAGATTCTACACTTGGTTTTATGAACCTGCCTTACCTGTCCTAGATACAAGACAAAAAAGGTCTCTCAAAATGTGTTTGTATTTCAAAGCCATACAATTTATTAAAGGCAGCCTTAGAGGTAGTTAGTTAATTCAGCTTGGTTTCTGGCTCTGGGGTCCTTGAGGATTTTCAGCAGTATAGATTTCAGCCCTGATGATGTCATTGCCAGGACAAGGGTGGAAAATGAGACTTTCTGCTTTTTTGGGGTTTGCAGATTCTCAAATGTGGCCAAACTCATCCCTGAGCTGAAGACAGTCCTTTTGCTGCACTTACAGAGCCCATCACTGCTGACAAACTCTGGTTTTGTATTTCATTCCAGGTTTTGGGCGCCTCCTCAGTTGTTAGCTTAGCATTAACTTTTGAGCAACAAACACTGCATTTTGTGAGTACTTATATTTACATGGGGTTTATTAACCTATGGTAATTTTATGCCTTGACTTAGAGTTTCAAATCAAGAGAGTTAATTTTTAGGAGAAATGCAGACCTAAAATACTCTCAATTAGCAGTAATATTTAAATACATCCTGCTCCTAGAGCTCAGGCAACAGCAGCCATCTGAGCTTGAGGAAGAAGCAGAGTCCTCCCACGCTCAAACCTAAAACTGGGTTGTGGCTTGATGGCATCAAACCACACTCACTTCTGTCCCCCAGCCTGGGCTGTGACCCAGTGGTTGTCCTTCCAGTGGTGACAACCACTGGCCTACTGACCAAGCCCTCTGAAATTTTCCTTTAAAGAGAAATCAAACAATTACAGGGTGAGAAGATAAACTGAAAGCCATGCTGTAGACAATGTGCACTGGGAACCTACCATGCACAGAGACTTGGCCCACACCAGAGCCTGACAGGAAGGGGACAGCTGCTCGCTCCCCCTTGGGATGGTCCCATCATCCCAAGGGACAACACAGCCCTTGGCCAGATGGTGTCAGGTTATAACGGCAGGCAGCAGTTTTAAAACTAATAGCCTGCCCTGCCACTTTTGGCTCCATCTGGGTGGAAATCACGGTGCTGCCCTCTCATTTCCCTCCTCTACAAGCTGCAGGTTGGTGGTTTACAGCCGGGGGTCAATGGGTCCCAAGAGTGCTGTGTGCTATTTCTAAGCGTAACTAAGAAAAGTGAGCCCCTTGCCAGTAGCCTTACAGTTACTCTACAGAAATTTGTGGCTCCATGGGAATATTTTTAGGAGGTATAAGACTGGGAAAGCGTGCAAAGCTCAAACCAAGATGGATGCATTCACCCAGGAGAGTTTTACAGCCTCTGTATTCAAACTCCCCTCTATCCCCTGGGTGGCACTCAGACTTAATTACACTTCAGTGATGCTAGCACCACCCCACAGCAGCTGAATTGCCGTCATCCAGCCTGGCTGGACAAATTCATACCCCAGAGGCCCTCACCATCTGCAGAAGGTGGGACCATGCTCAGTCCCACCAGGCAAAGAGGAATTGAGGCTTTTCGCTGTGCCCCTGCCCAGGCAACGGCACAAGTGCGAACAGGAACTTCATTAATGTGCACGACCTCCCCCTGCCATCTCCTGGTCTCAGTGTGCCACTAAATCATCTGGTTTGGAACAAATTCACTGGGAAGAACTATAGCAAGTCAAGCAGAGGTCTTGGGCACAAGGAACAATGGCCCATAAAGCAAACATGCGGCAGCGTGCTCAGCTGCTGGGGATGCTGCTGGCACATGTGCTCACAAAGATTAATATGCACTGAGCAACCAGGAGTGGGGAGGGAAGCTCGCAAGGTTCCTCTCATTAGCTCATCGTTCCAGATGAATTAATGACTCGCAAGTTTTGCCCAGCCCTTGCTGGGTTTGCTATTAAATGGCACCAGGGATTAGTGGAGAGTTAAGTGCATGTGTATGTGAGGGGGGGCTTAAAAGCCTCTTAGTCCCTGTGTGGCAAGGATGTGAGAGAGATCTGTTCCCAAGATGCTGGGATCAAGTGCAGAGAGGCAGGAGGGGAAGTGCCATGCTCTGCCAGAATCCTTCATCACTCCTTTCCCTCTCATGGAGGGATGGAGCAGGAGACTCTGGGTGCCTTGAGCTGTCAAAGGAAATCACAGATTAATTCAAAATGAACATGCTTTGGGCAGAAAGGGAACTCGGAGGAGAGTATGCATATGGGATCAGGGAAGAAGCATGGGAAATATGGGTAGTAACAGCTGACACACTCCCTCCATCTACATTGCAACTTTTGAGGGCCCATTTATCAGTGGCACCATACCTGCAGCCAGCTCCAAGGGAAGACAGGATCCCTGCTGAGAGATTCCACTGAGACAGCAGCAGCACAGCTGAGGATCCCATGTCCCACTGGTGCCAAGGGACACACAAGAGGAGCAAATACGGAGAATCTGCATGGACATGGCATGCCTGGAGGGCTTCAGCAAGGCTGTGACTTCAAGGAGCTTTTCACAGAATCACAGAATCATTTAGGTTGGAAAAGACCCTTGGGATCATCGTGTTCAACCATTAACCCTACTCTACAAGTTCACCCCTAGACCGTATCCCCCAACACCACATCTAAGCGATGGTTAAACACATCGAGGCATGGTGACCCAACCACCTCCCTGGGCAGCCCATTCCAATATCAATATATTTTACTTGGGCAGAGATCCAATCAAGGCAAAACAGAACTGTGAAGAATCAGACTCTTGCAGAAGACTCTGGAACTTCCATCAGGGAAGCAGATCAGATCTGAGCCAAGCAGGAGGGGAGGATTTCTTCTGTAAAAGGTACCATGTACCAAGGATATTTTTTATACTAACAATCACAGGCCAAACCCCAACTTGTAACCCAAGGCAGCACAGGGCCAGATCCTGCTCTGGGCCCAGTTGCTTGGCAGGTACTATCTGGGGGCAATTGAGGTTTTCATCTAGATGACCTGGCGCATTCCTGTCTCTGAACAATTCAATTCCTGTGGTAGTCTCTGATG
This sequence comes from Actenoides lindsayi, assembly GCA_025331215.1. Classification (NCBI taxonomy): domain Eukaryota; kingdom Metazoa; phylum Chordata; class Aves; order Coraciiformes; family Alcedinidae; genus Actenoides; species Actenoides lindsayi. The sequence continues at coordinate 30,825 of WTSP01018984.1, read as the reverse complement.
GAGAGTGCTCCAGGACAGGAGTGGGGACTGGGACCTGGGAAGCACTGGCAGAGGTTGCTCCCAAGCCAAGGGAGCTGGGGTTCCTGGAAGGTGGGCTAGGGCAGCAGGGCAGAGCATGGGACCCTGGGTCAGGAGCTTGCAGCCTGGCGGGAAACCTTGCGGGTGGCTTCGCAGCATGGCAAGTGCAGCAAGGTGCTCCCACAGAGCTGGGAGCAGGGAAAAGCCAACAACTCACCTGCACTGGTGGAAGGAGGCAATCTGCTCATGCCACACCAACTTACTGGCCAAAGGATCAAGGCATCTGGTCAGAGGCTCAGCAAAGCCAGCTGGCTCCTTCAGCCCTGTCCTGCCAACTCTTGCTGTCTGTTGGTGCAAAGGCTGGGCTCCCTGACATGTCCTAGCCCCCTGCAGCCCCTCTGCCCCCTCTATTCACCCCCTGTTTGCTGTTACTCACCTCCAGCCACTTGCCCTTTGCATTCCAGCACCTGACAACTGCCCTTTGATTGCTCCTCCCGCAGCTCAGAGAGGACCAGCCCTATGGAAAAGCTGTGAGCAGATGTTTTCCCTTATCGTCCTCTCTGATGTTTCTTTTCTGCCTCCTCTTCCCCACCTTCTCCTCCTCCTTTATTCTTTGACTTAAGAGCTGAAATGAAAATACCTCCTTCTCCAACAGCCCACAACAACAGCAGGAGGGAAACCAGCTCCATTCTATTGATTTGCAAAAAAAGAAATACAGAGAAATGTCTTGATAGCATTGTATCAAAAAGCTGATGCTGTGCTGTGCTCAGATGTCTCAGGAGACTGGATCTCAGCTCCTCTGACTGTTTGAAGACTTGCTGAGTCTCCAGGGATCTCAACGGCTCCAAAGCTGCCACGGCGATGTGAGAAAAATCAGACACATCCACTGCTGGCAAAGAAAAATTTCTCTGTAGAAATCAAAGGAGGCAGCACAGAAATGGTATGCATTCAGTATGGCCAAGGAGCAAGAAGACTGTGAGGGGAAGCTACAGAAACTAAACTTACACCGCTGAGGAACAAGGCTGGGAGAAGGCATGTCTTCTCTCTGCTGCCTGCAGGCATCATCCAAATAACAATCCAGAGGAAGGAGGGAAGATGTGAGGTCAGCCTTGGCTGATCAAAAGACTTGGAGCAAGAGGGAAATCCAGGACATCAGAAACCTTGACCAGTGGAGGAAGGAGAGGGAGGTGAGTTGCATGCATCAGAGGCACAAAAGCAGGCTGAAATACATCGTGGTGCATAAATCAGATTACTTCCTCGCTCCTCCTTTGCACCATTTAAGGGAAGTCCTACTGGGTGCACAATTGCATCGTATATTTTCACACCGTGCTTCCTGGCCCTTGTGAAGACAGTGATTCAGAGAGATCATTCCCTTGATTTGCAGATTTACTGCAGACTGGACAACTTCACACAAGGGTGCAAAATCACCCTTCAAAAACCACAGGGCAACAGGCCCTGCCCTATGTCCTATTTCTGGTGCTCTCTGTGCAATTGTTCATATTCAAAAGCTCTCTCTGAGTTTTCCCTGCCAGAGAAGCAAGCCCTTTCCAACCTTTCAGCTTTCCCATGCCTCAGACCTCTCCTGGGCTTAACAGTCAAGTACCAAGAGGCATTAGATGTTTGAGCAGAGCAGAGCTCTCTGTCACACTCGCCTTCACTGTCCACGTGTCCCAGCAGCACACCAAGAGTGCTGACTGGTGCAATGTTGCTCTCTTTGAGAGAAGAGCAGGCAACGGGAGCACAGGAATTTCTAGGGAAGGATTAACCACCCTGATAAAGGTTTTTCCTCTTTTCATCCCTGCAGTGAGACCAAGTATGCCAGTGACTAGGTGAACTTGGGATCACTGCTGGAGAACTCCCATGTCCTGTGTTGCTAGTGTGCCATCCTCTTGCCCACATTTCTGTCACACATGTTCTCCAGCCCATTCACCTCACCTTATTCCCACCAGAGAAGCATGAGGTCACCCCAAGGTAGACCCCTCAGGAAGTCAAACAAGCTGTGCTCTGAAATTGCCAATTTCTTTATGCTGTCTAGTCATGCAGACTGGAGAGTTGGTGCAGATGTAAGGAATCGGGACATACCCAGTGTCTTCAGGAGGAACATGATGGGACCTATTTCCCCAGATTGAGATAGGCATCACAGGGCTGCTTATGGCATCAGAAACTTGTTCTCCTCAGTCCCTCACTAGGATCAAGGATGGGTTAACAGGCTGCATCTCCTTTCCTCTGGAATGGCTGCAGTGTCTCCTGTCAACTGCTGCTCAGCCTGTGCTGGAGCATGGCCACACTCACTGGGAAAGGGAGAAAGCCTCCCTCTCTCAGTCCTAAATAACCCCAGCAGGTAACTTGGGATCAAGCCACGAACAGATGAAGAGAAGGAAGAAGGCAGATATGAGATGGAGCTGGGGGTCAGGGTGAGACACAGGATTGCTCTTGCCTCACTTCTGATCCCAGTGAGGGACCAAATGGCCACAGGCAATGTGGGATGCTCACTGTGGTCCCCAGCAAGGAATCAGTCAGGCAGGAGGGAAAATCATGCTGCAGCTCTCCAGATGTTTCCTTGCAGGTGGGCTGGGATGGGAAATCGACTCATCAAAGCTCTCTGCTACCTCCCTGGAATAGTCTCTCCTTTCTGAAATCCCCAGAGCAGCTGCAGAGGGGCGCAGAGGCAGCACAACTCCTTCCCGACACGCCTGCACTATGCCATCATGCTCTGGCACCTAGCTCCAATTTGCATGGTGGACTGATGGACCACCTTGCGTCCCACCAGGCCCAGAAGTGCAGAGACCTGGTGGTTCTGTCATCTTTGTGAAGGATTACTACTATAGGTTTTCCAAAGTGGTGCTATAGTCATCTACCATTGCGCACACACGCTGCTACTGCATTTACAGGCAAAAGCATCAGGCAATCAGCCACATTCATTAGGAGCTCATTAGCTTTACAGAAGCTTCCTCCTCACAGCAGACTCAGTTGTGCCTCCTTACAGACACGTTACAGCGTTTGCTCTGCGAACGGCTCCAGCAAAATCAATAAGAGCATTCCCATGGCAAGATGCTTTGTGGACTGAGGAAAGGTGTTACCGTCTGGCCAGCTGGAAGCACAACAGAGAGCTCTCAGATGGCAGAAAAGCACCCCCTCACATTCAAAAGCTCAGTCACCAACATCCTACATTACTTGAATGACTAACTCAACTATTGCTACAAGGGCAATAACATTTCACAAATGACACGCAGAGTTCTTCGCTCTTCTTCATTGTACCAGCTGCAAGGCTCACGTTGCTGTTTTCTAAGAGATCCGATTACATTTTCTTAAGATTCCCTCAAAAGCTGCTGTAAGACCTCAGTTTTAAACAAAACACAATTCTCTCTAGCGCTTTGATCCTCCCGTCGCTCAGCTCTTTCCAAAGGGCTCAGAATGTTTCTCCCTTTGAAACCGAATGCTTTTAGCTTCCACGGGTATGCTGCAGCAACTTCCCCTGGACTGGCATCCTGCTGTTGTGTCAGGGTCTCGGTTGCACCCCTGGCTTCTGAAGCCTTACAGCAGACTTTGCAGCCCTGTAATGACAGGGCTGAGCTGCAAGGGATGATGCTCCCTGTGACTCTGGGAGCCCTGGCTCTCTCTGAAAGCACTGCACGGTCTCTCCTGCTCCTACTGCAAAGGCTTTTTTTGCACAGAAAAGATCTAATGTTACACAAAAGGGAGCTGGAAGTAACCTGAATCCTTTGCTTAGTTTTGTAGGCACCAAATTTTGTACTGAGAAAGCTACACTGATGCTGAAAAAGGAGAGTACACTGGCTCATGCTGGGGTGAACCAGCGGGCATAACCATAGAGGAGTCTGGATAGCTCTTGGGGTAACCCTGCTGCAGGGACTTGCCTTGCCTGGAGGAGCACAGGAGAGCGGGAAGAAGGGAGCCCCTGTACACCTCAGTAAGCGGAAATCAAATCCTTTCTATTTTTGACATATTTGCGACAGGGTACAAGAGGGACATTTTGTGCGTGTTGAGACATTCCCCACCTTACTATTGGAATGCATGGCAGAGGCTTGCAAATGCCCTGAGCTCCAGCATTAATGGCTCTCACCCGTGGTACCACAGCCCCCCTCCGTGTGCACCCCACACATCACAGCCCCTCCAGATGCATGAGCATTCAGCCATAGATCAGCCAGGGGTGCAGAGCAGATCTGGTGACACTGACCGGGGACAGCCTCAGCCCAGCCACTACCAGGCAGGTCTGGGCTCAAGCTGGAAAGCCTAGCCAGTGGGTCAGGGTGCATGGGCTGGCGCAGACATGGCGGCGGCACAGCTCAGGCAGGGACCAAGGGCTGAGCAGCTTCCAGGGCAGCCCTCTGCCTCCCTCCTCTCCCCTGCTCCAGCCCTCCTGGGGGCACAGGGGGCAAAGTGATGGGCTAAAGTGGGGACACACAGAAAGCTACAAAGGCCCGGCCATGCCTGGCATAGATGCAAAGGAGCCAGCTGCCCACAAAAGCACGCAAGACACACCTTGTCAACATGCCTAGCCATATGTTTGCCCAGGATTAGCGAGTGCCCTGCCAGACCCAAAGCATCATAATTTTGCTAGCAGAAGAAACACTCAATATTCTCTCTCATGCAACTCACTCAATGCTACTTTATTAGCATGATGAGCCAAACAGGGGCTGCCAGCTCTCAGCCATTTGATGCTCTACGCTCGTGTCCAGGGATGCCACAGGGCAGCACCACAGGGAAGAGCTTCCTGAGGCTGCAGGTGGGAAAGCCCCTCCCTGTCCCTACTGATGGCTCCTGCTTCTCCCGTACTGGACCAGGTCCCCTACCTCTGCCCATCATCTCCCCGGCATGGGGGAGGTGATGGCCATGGCCCCACGCTGCTGCCAGGATGCTGCCCGCACTGGACCCTCACAAGCAAAGCCAGATCTGTCCCGGCTGCTGCTGTTGTTATTTCTCAGTCTCTCGATTTTTCCAACACCAACACTGCTTTCCCTGGTGTTGCCATAACAACTGGCATTAAGAGCTTGTTGACATTGCCCTGTTGTACTAATTGCACAATTTCCTGTCACTGTTACATGCCAGTTATTTCTTTCGAAGGGCTGAAATTGCTTTCGGCCACCTTGTCCTCTCCCTCGCTGCCTCCTTGGGCCTAGTTAGGGAGCTTAAGCAAGGGAGCAAATGATCCTGAAATGCCCTAGGGAAGTGTCATTTAACCCTCTCCAGAGCAGCTGTCAACTCCGTAGCTGAAATGCAGGTAGTTTCTGATGTTTTGCCTACGCTGGTGCTTTCACTGTTGTGCTGGCTGTGGGTGTGACACCTGCAGCAGTAGCAGGAAAAATTTAGGGATAGATGGCTGCTGTGTGTGAGGTACAGGACAGAGCTCAGTTAATAGGTCATGGCCATCACCTTCCCCTGCCAGCACCACAGCTCCAGGCCAGGAAACTCATCTTGCAGCTGGGGGAAGCAGTGTGGATGGGACATACTTCCCCTAGCACTTGGGGCAGCCACCCCACACTGCCTTGCATCCCGCTAGGGGTGCAAGCTCTGGCACACCAGCAAGGAACTGGAGGGGACACAGAGGTCCCCATCCCCCAGGAGGGGCTCCCTTCTCCTGAACAGGAGTCCCTGGGCTCCTGTCTGGTCCCTGGGACACAGTGGGCACAAGGCTGATGGGCTGCATAAGAGCTCAGGAGTTTGGCTCCATGCTTTGACAGAGAGGAAATGATTAGGGAGGACTGATTGCATTGATCCAGCCCAGTTTTCAAAGGATGCTCAGGTCACCTTGAAATGCTCATTGTCTTAGCCTGTGGCAGCCCAGCCTCTCTTCAGCCAGAGCTCCTCACAGTTGTTCTCCAGTTTCACTTGGACTCCTACTGTTCTTGTCCCCAGTGAGTCCTGCAGGATACCTTTGGAAATCCCTTGTGATCCCAGTCCAGGGTCTGTCACAGCACGTGATGGCTCACAGCAGGCACTGAGGGATCAGCCCCTCTCCAAGAACTGCAGGTGCAAGGGAGAAAGCAGCTTAGTCCAAGCACCCTGATGGCTGGCTGGAAAAAGTGGGGAGCCTCCTTCCCAGCCCCGTATCCCTATCAGTCACCCAAACCCAGCTATCACGTAGGGAAGATGGACAAAGGGTGTGAGCAGACTGGAGACAAAGGTAGCTCCAAGTTCCATTGGGCACTCCTACACGAGCAGCAAGGCTGCCCTGTTGTGTTCCTTAGTAATTTATCACCAAGACACTCACTTGATAAATATTAAATGAAGGGCTCCATAAATTTTTAACACAGAGATAAAACTGCATTTGGTGGAGGGAAAAAAAAGAAATCCCACCCCAATCCTCATCCCTTCCTGTTGTCTTTTTTCCTTTCCTTGGCCTTGCCAATGGTGGAAAGCAGTGCTGCACTCAGTCTCACAGCTGCTAACACAAGCAAGGAGTTGATATTTCTGCAGGGTGCTCGAAGGTGGCTTTATCTGTGCGAGAGCACATCATTACCTGGCAAGTTGGGCAGGCGTCCTATTGAGGAGGTCACGCTGTAGAGCATCTCTCTGTTACCTCATTAAATGTCATCATAAAAATGCTCTGTCCTGAACTAGGACCATCCAAAAGTGACCTGTAACCACTGTCTGTGTAATATCCATGCCCAGCACCATTCCTCAGTACTTGCTTCAAGCCAGCTGGCATCTCTTGGGTCCAAGTTCAGTTTTGTATATGACTAACCAAGACCATAAGTGTGGCTGACCCATATGTGTGGTACCCAGGAATGACAACAGGTCTCCAGAATTCTCTGAGAAGTCCTTGGTGAGGGCTGAAAGTCATCCTTGCTCACTTGGGGCAGCTTTAAGTCCCTGTTAAAGGATTTTGAGAGTGTTCAGATCCCTCCCACTCCCCTAGGTCACACATCTTGACCCCAGGAAAACCATCAGGGAGCATCACTATTGGGTTTCACACTGCAACTGTGGCCACCACCCTAGTAATCCAACCTCTATTAGCCTATTAAGGTGCAAGCAAAACCAACAATGGTGACTATGTGAGCCACCTGCACCATCAGCAGTGTTAGTAGGAGGGAACAGTGACATGTTCCTTGGCATGCAGGTCAAAGTATCACTGCCTGGGATAGGCTTTTTTTTACTGTCTGTTCAAGCTAGGGCTTGCTGCTGGTGCACTCTTCCCCTCATTGGGGCTTTCTAGTGGACCTCCCCATTTTGGATCCTCTGGACATGGATGAGGAGAATGTGGCCACCGCTGACTGCAGCTGTGGAGGCCAGGTGGCATCAATTTCAGACTGGCCAGGCTGTTTGGACCACATCCCTTTACAGAGGCTGCTAACGAGGGGCACAGTGCTCTGAGCACAGCCTGCACACCCCTGGGAGCTGCAGAAACACACTCATCCCTCACTGTCAGCCTGCTGCTATGAAGAGCACGGATGAATCATTAGGACAAGTGCTACTACAGCCCAAGTGCAAATCAGGGAAGATTGGACCTTTGGCAAATAATTGCTCTTTGCTCAAGTGCGCTACTCTTCTGTATTCAACTCTGGCTCCTTGTGCTAACCCTGTCGTGGGGGAACGCACATGAAAGGGGTCACATTGCCACCCCTTAGCACACTGCACACATGCCTCTGCAGCCCAGCTGCAACTTGGTCACCCTCGATGGACGGCAAAGGCGTGGCCAGTGGTCAACTGGCCTTGAAGAGTGTCATGCCCCATCAGTCGCTGCAGTATCTCTGCATCGCTACGCTGCTTATCTGTGCAGCTTCACAGAAAATGGAACTCGGATAGAAAAGCCTGATGCCAGATTAGGCCATGTCTCTTGTTCTCCCTGAACCCTCTGTGGGACCCACTTTCTCCCCTCACAGCTCTCTGTGAAATGCAAATGCCAGCAGCTCCCTGCTCCTGCAGTCATTAACTGCAGGCAGGAAAAAAAAAAAGTGTTGGCAACTTTCTGATCAAAGTGGATCAGGTGGACTTTACCTCGACTCCCTTCAGCCACATAAGGATGAAGAGGAATCCCACAGAACTTTCTCCTTGCCGCCAAGGGCCCCAGTAGTGTCATCTTGGGCCTTACACTGTCAAGAGACCCTAACTTTGCAACCAACCTCAAAAATACCTGTAAGAGTTCATCGCTGCTTTGACGAACATCAATATTTTTATAAGATTTTATTGTTTCTTTGCAAGTGAAAAGCATCAGAGTCAATGATTCTAATGCTTACAATGCCGTGCTGATGCAAGTGCATTAATTGCCCCTACTAATCAAGGTAAATATCAATACATGCACCTTCACCTCTGTGCACCAAGCAGTGCCTGCTGCACTCAAGATCCAGGGAAGCCTCTAAAGCGTGAAAAATACTGCCCCAATGTCTTCCAGGATGAACCAGTCCCCTGCACCTACTGACCTCCTCGGCCAAGCCTCTCCACCCTACCATGGGCTGTCCTCACCGTGGATCCTTGGTCACCCAAAGCATCATCCCCACAGGAGAGGCTGGCAGGAAGGACATGGAAGCAGGTTGTGTTGGGCAGCAACATCTCAGCCCAGTAGACAGGAGAATCTCCAAGCTACCAGCTGCCAATCTGCACAAGAAAGCCAGGCATTAAACAAAACAAACTCATAAGTTATTTTAAAAATAATAATGGCAACACAAGTTATTAAAATCTGCACTCAGCTGGGCATGGGGCTTATTGAGTATTTTCCTGGCTTTTCGTCAGACTGTGGGATTGCCCCAGACACCAGGGCAGGGTGTATGACAAGGAGAGACAACGATCAATTTTTAATATTGCATATTTAAGCAGGCTTGGGCTCCGATCCATCATATCCCCCGGCTTTCCCTAAAATTAATCTTCAATAGCTTATCGAGAACTTCAGAAAATTAATATCCTAGCATTTCACCTTAGGGGAACAGCACTTTCTCTGGCTGAATATGCATGCGACAGAGAAAGATGAAGTGTCTCCCTGCAAAACTTCAGGTTCAAAAGATGGTTTTAGCAGAGCCACCCACGACCTCCGTAGGGCTCCAGCTCTGCAGGCGTTGCTGGAGAGCCGAGGAGAGACACTGCAGGAAAAGCTAAGGAGCATCTCAGGAGCCACTTGGAGCCTGCAGTGAACCCGCCACACCCTGTGATCCTTTCTTCTCTATGGCCTTGCTCACAACGAGAATGGGACACAGGGTGATGGGCAATACAGAAAAGACATGGCACTTCCCAGACAATTCAGGACACTTCACCTTTCTGCTTCCTTTCCCAGCCCAAAATGATTGAATTTGCCCTTGGTGTCAGCCCAGGGAAGCATGAAGAGGAACAGGAACAGGTTGTTTCCCTGTTGTCTGGCTCCAAGGAGCTGAACATCTGTGCTCTCACTCCCAAATTCAGCAGGGGGTGAAGGAGGTGAAGGTTCCCACTGGGAACCTGCAGGGCACGGCAGCATCCAAGCCTCATCAGCTTTTCAGAGGAAGATGGTGAGAAGCCAACAAGGGAGTGCAGGCTGTCAGTCAGGCATGGCTCATGTCTCCAGAGGACCACACCGCTTGACTGCATGCCTCCCAGGAACAACTTGTTCATGAACGAATAGCTTCTACAGCCACCAAGGAGGGTCAGAGTCCTCTGTGGGCTGGCAGCAACCCAGCAAGTCCTGGCAAGTCACCAGGAGAGCTTTGCTGGGGCATGCTGGCCATGTAACACAGATCCCTTGCAAAGAGATAACCCGTTCCCAAGGAAGGCTTCAAACTGCAGAGGGATCACTGGGCAACCAGGGAAACCACTCAGGTAACCCTCAGTAGCATGAATGTGTATCTGCACCCTCAAGGGCCAACATTTTCAACCCCACCCCCCTGGAAATACAAATGCAAACACATGTAAGCACCAGCAGGAGCTGCAAGGAAGAGCTGGAGGGATGGCTGTGTTCCCAAGTAACCAAAGCAAGGAGGACCCAGCCCAGGTGGCTCTGCTCTGACCCCAGGATGGGCAACCTGCTCACGCACTAGTGAGGATGGCAGCAGGTCCGCAGCACAGCACAGTTGCTTTCTGCATGTCCTACAGGAAGGTAAAAGCAAAAGACTGCTCCTACCAGAGAGCAAAGATCTACCTTAAAACTGGCTTTTATCACTTGTCCAGAGGGACTCTGGACACACAGAAAGGGCGCAGTGACCGGAGTCCCCTCTCCTTCACCTACACCCAGTACTGACCCTGGGGACACAGCTCACGGTATCCATGAGCTGGAGAGGCTGAGCATGGCAAATCAGCCTGCTAAGAGATCTTGTACCATCAACCCATCTCCCTTTCCATCAGACCTCACTTTGAAGTTTATATCCCAAATTCCCTCCCAGCAACCTCCTTACCACTCCTGTCTGGGTGCTTCCTCATGCACCAGGATCCTACCTGAAGGCCAAGGCACAAGGGAAGGCTGCTCTGCTCTACCCCTCCCCACCATACCCATCCCAGCTACTCCTTTCCAAAGCAGAGCAAGGCTTGCAAGACTGGTGTCTAGCTTGCACTCCCAGACAGATCACCTCTCAGCTGCCCAGTGAATGTGTCTGGGAGCCAGATCTCCCTTCCCTGCCTGTTCCTCACTTATGGGTAGCTGAGAGTCTCTCTCAGCCAGAGGGGAGAAAGGATAGCTAGGAAGAGGCCACACAGAGAGAAGGGGGGCATTTCAGTGCCAGATCGGTGCCAGGCAGGAATAGGGGATGCAAGATAGGAAGACAAAGAGCTGGGGGGGATGCCCCAAGCTGTTTCACAGGAGCCCTCACCAGCTTCCCCATTAAACAGGCTCCATGGCAATAGGATTAAGGCATCAGGGAGCATGGGACCACATCTGAGACTGGATTATCTGGAAGAGAATTAAATGGAGATTATCTCCAGCCTAGCACGCACTGCCAGTGCCAGGTCGCTTTGCTTGTTAAAGCTCCCACTTCGTCAGTCCCCTGCAGCACCGACAGCCCAGATCCCCCATCATCACAAGGGCTGGATTTAAAGCTCCCCCATGTCTCTTGCCCTGACCCCATATGGGTGACCCAAGGGGCTACAAGCTCATCTGCAGCTCCTTATGTCAGAGTGGGGCCAGAAGGATTTGCTATTAATAATTAAGCACGCACAGAGTGTAAGCAGAGGAAGCTGCAGCACCTCATGGGACCCAGGGCATCCCAGGAGCACATGATGAAGCACATCCTGGAGGATGGCAGTTCTAAGCACACAGCCAGTGAGCCATGCAGTGGGGGTGTATGGGAAGAGCCGCTTGGGGCCAGGACACCCTGGGGACACAGATGCAGAGAGACCTTTCCTGAGTGGCAGGCGTACGGTCAAGTCCAAGGATAGCCAGGAGAGAGGTCTGGGGAATGTGCCCTATGTGGCAGAGCAGGCTCTCCAGCCACATGCAGACTCCACCTCGCTATGTTTCTTGGCTTTGTTCTCCCATTTCCCGAGAGGAAATTGTCTCCTTGAGGAGATGCAGCCAAGCATCCCCCTCCCCATACAGGGTCTGGCTGTGCCAGCCCTGTGAGCCATGTCCACCTCTCACTGGCAGCCCCACAAGGGGTGATTAATATCTCCCTAAAGAGGGCACTTATAATATGTTCATCTCCCCCAGAACCTCCTGACTGTGTGCTACAAGCACTAATTAATTAAACTGTATACCTGGAGCTGAGGTGGGATCAGTATCTGCCTGCTAAGCTGGGGAAACCCAGACAGGGTTATAGTAGAAAGGGTTTGACCGCAGAGTAAATCACTGCCAGAGCTCAGAAGAGACTCCAAGTTCCTGCAGCTCAGTTGAAGCACTCAGGGGTACTTTCAAATGGGGAAATCAAAATCTCACCTGGCAACAAGAAATTACAGCAGGTAACAAGAAAGAAAAAAAATGAGCCAAAATGGATTTCTAGAGAGCCCATGAATTGTATACCACTGGTGAAAAGAGGATGATGATTTCACACAATTCAGGGAGTAACAGGCTCC
>WTSP01018984.1:7874-18785 GCA_025331215.1 Actenoides lindsayi | reverse complement strand
CCCCCAAAAAAAAAAAACCCCAAACAGATAGTTGGTAGCAAATGTTACACTGACAATAAAAATGAAGCCTCCAGGGGTAATTTGGGGAATTACAGATCAGTAAATTGCACATCTGTGTGCACCAAATTGATTGGAATGATAATTAAAAACAGAACATCTCATAATACAGCCCAGTGTGCACATCTCAGAGGAAAACTGTGTCTCGCTAGTCTCCTAGATTTCCTTGAACATATCAGCCCAGCAGCACACGCAGAACAGCGAAGTGGCTATTTATTTAGAGCTCCTCCGACAAAAGGTTGTCCAGACAACTGTTAAAAAAACTAATTAGCTGGGGAGCAAAAGGCACCGCCTTTTCCTGTGTGGGAAACTGGCAAGGAGTCCCAAAGCAGAGAGGATAAATAGTTGGGGTTTATAACAGCAAAAGATTAGCAGCGGTGAAGCTGGGATGCGTGCTGGGCTTCTGGCTACACAGGGGTGTTATTGATGCTCTGGGTGGAGGAGCGAAGGCAGGAGATAGCAGCGAGCTCAAATTTCTTCAGGTGATTCATAAGCATGGGAGACAGCAAGGAGCTTCAGCCTCCCCAAGGTACGGTATGAATGGGTACTGCAGTGACAAATTGTATTGATACTGATAAATGCAATGAAACATACCCTGCAGCATAAAACTTGTAGGGTTTGTAAACCTGGGAGGGTTTCAGTACCATGCCCAAAGGAGGCAGGGGCTGCCCTGGGAACGGCTCAGTCCATGCACCCTGTAGAAGGTGTGGCAGTGGCCAGTGAGGCACGAGGCCACGGGGAGAGCACAGTAGGGTTGCGGGGGGGGGTCACTGAGAGGACCGAGGAGCCTGAGGGATGGAGACACCAAATGTTGGTGAGGGGAGGCACAGGGCAGACTTACAAAAAAAACCAAACCAAGTGGCAGAGAGACGATAGGAAAACCCAGTTTTCCCTGCTGCCTAGCAGAACAGGAGGTTGTTCAGTGAAACTCAGGGATGAGGCAGGAAAATGCTGCTTCACCTGATGCAAGATTAAACGATAGTGGTTTTTCCCCTAGGAAACAGCTGTTTGACACCAGAACCTGAGCAAGATTCAGCACCGGATTAGATATACACATGGATATTAATGAAACCCAGAGCATTGCTATTACCGGTGACATTTGTGATGGAGGTGGGAAGCCCTGTGCCTGGGGCCTCTGCCAGATGCCCAGGGCTGCTCCATGTCCATTCTGCAAGTCTCACTCCTTACCCGGTCCCAGCCACTGCTGGGGGGGGAGGGGGCAGGGGGAATCTACATCAACCCAGAGGCAGTGAGACAGCTCCTACCTGTCCAGAGCTTGCTAGTGAGAGTTAATACTGCTCTGCTGAAGGGGATAATGAATGTCTGATGGGAGGGTGGCATAAGGAAAGCTTTCAGGAACAGAAACTTTTCTCTGTGACACCTTGTGCCTGAAAACTTGATAATGCTAAGGACAGAGCATCCCGTAGCAGGGGAACCATCCCAAAACCTGGCCCACGTCACCCCATCTGCACTATCCCACTCCCATCCTTTTCCAAGTGCCAGCTGTGTACCTGTGAGCGCTCCTGGCAGCAGCAGCCACGCTGAGCTCCGGGGGAACGCCACACTGGGAATACCCTCCATCTGTGCCAGGAAGAAACCTCCCCGCCTGAGAAGGCAGGCAGCTGGCTTCAGCCCTCGCGCTCACCGAAAAGGTTGACAGCTTCACAAAACAGGACAAAACCTTCGAGCAGAGACAAAATAGGAAGCGGAAAGCTTTAAGGAAACTCTGAGCCAGAGCCTCCTGGGGCTGCTGCAACAGCAGCTGGCTCACAGGCAGCCCTGACACCCCAGCCCCTCGGCTGTGCTGGCTGCTCCCCAGCCAGCCCCAGCACATCCCAGCTCTAACCTGCTGCTCTCCTGGTTTTTCTCCCCCTCTGAGTCCCACAAAGGTGGCTCTGCGCATAGATGTGGGGTTTTTGGATGCCAACATACAGAGCCCACATCAAGCAAGCCAACCCTGTAGTCATCCTGCTGGGGGTGAAACCCAAGCTCAGAGAAGGGGTTTGTAGGGGATAGAGGCGAGTACATCAGCCCTTGGCACCTTCCCCCTTCATCCTCTCCTTGGGAAAGGTCAAAAGGTTCCTGGGATGTCTCTTTGGCTTTTAACAGCTGCAAAATTAAGTCCCATTACAGCAAGCAATTAAACTTTCCTCTTTCCCACAAGCCTAGTGACACCAGTCCCACAGCTCACCTTGCCAAACACAGTATAAGACGCAGGTTATTACACTGAGAATATATTCCTCCAGCCTCCCTGTGCTCCTTTCACATTCATTTTTTAGTCAAAGGAAGAAAGAGTCCACTTGTGCCCCAGGAACATGGCCCTTACTCATCTGGCTCTGTATCTTTTAAGAGAAACGAAACTCTTCCCTTCCACTCCCTTCCCAACTTCTCTCTCAGATCCATCATCATTAGCAACTATAAACGTCAGAGCTGCAGCCATTAGGCTGCTATTCCTAGATAAATAACACTTTTCATATTTAATTTACAAGTGGTTGCAGAGCCTCTTTGGGGTGCATGGGGTTAATTAAGAGCTGAATTAGATGGAAATGCTTCTCCCTGAGGAAACTCAATTAAACTCTTCTGGCAAAAATCCAAGGATGGTCAGGATTTATCACCAAACAGCAATGCTGTGCCAGCCACCCTGACCTCTGTCTCCCCTCTGTGTGGGTAAGGAGCCTCTTCTCCCACCTAATGCCATGCACGTGTGTGCCAACACTGCCAATGAGCATGGCTGGCTGCTCCTGACCTCCATGGAAAAGACAATGGGGCACAGAAGGAACAGAGGTAAATAACAGGCAATGAGGAGGGACAGGATGAAGGAACACCCAGCACCTGTATGGAATACGCACTGTAATGGCTCCTCCTTTTGAGTTTGAATATTGGAATCTCCTGGGGTTTGGTCAGACATGCCAGGGGTGATGCTCATGGTTAATTCTTCTTCCTGCTGCACAAGCAATTTACCAAACACCCCCCAGGAAAGTGATCTCCAGAAACAGAGGTATACCCAGACCTTGCTATGCAAGTGAAGGAAGCTCCTGGCCTCCCCCTCCCAGACAACTGCTCACCAAAGCAACTCATACTGTGAATTGAAAAGTAGCATGAGCCCCATGAGAGTTATACATCCTTCCTATGGTGGTACATGGGCAGCAGCTCCTTTCCTTCCCAAGGAAAAGAGCTATGGATAGAGCAGTATTGCTGGAAGAAACAAAACGTTCAAAAAAAATCCTCTAGAGAAGGAAGTGAGGTCTTTTGGGATGAGAAGAAAGTTTGTTTACAAGGACTTTTTGCTCTGATCCCAGTCAAATGAGGAAGGCAGCATGTCTGGGAGTGCACATCTGTCTCACTAGACAGCGTGAAAATACTAAAATTCAAGTGCTTGGTGTCCATACACAACACCTTGTAAAGACCTGTTGATCCAAGGAAGTGTTTGGTGGTTCTGACCAGTAGTTCTACAAATTCATATTCATTGAAACCTATATTTACTCTTCCACATGCGTCCTCTTGACAGCCAAATCCAAGAGGTAAATGGTCTGGTGGCACCTCCATGCCACCCCAACCTGAACGGCTTCAGCTTCAAGGAAGTGGAAGACTGGTACCAGGAAGTTCCCTTTGCAGCAGGTAGTTGATCTTAGGGACCTGTGTGTCCCACAGCTCCTCCCCTGGCTCCATCATGCACCATGCTGGCTGAAGCCCTACCTGAAAGTGATTCAGCTGTTCCTTCGACTCTCACAGCACAAGGAAGATGAACACGCTGTCATCCTTTCTAATATCAGCCTCAGTGTTTGATGTGATTACCTGCTGTGTTCACTCGGCACTTGAACATCCAGACCTATCAATTTAATCTTAATTGTGCCCTTAATTCGATCATTGTGTTGTTCCACCTCTAACTGGCTTAAAGGATTCTGGTAGTAAATTTGCCCTGCAATGTGCCTGACTTAAGTGTACATTTACTTGGTTGGCCTATGTAAAAGATTTGAGAGGAAGAGCACAGAAATCTGTCAACTGGTAGCACGGATAATGAACTTGGGGGGCAGAAGTCCCTTTGGTAATGTGCTCTGCTGCCAAAGCAGAGCTCCTGTACCCCCCAAAGCCCACCCCATCCTTCCCATGGGTGGGCTCAAGCAGAGACACCTGCTGCCAAGCCAGGTGAGCCAGGAAGGGCTTCCTCAGCTGAGGGAGTGCATGTATTTCTGTTCAGACATGGTCACTGCCTCAAAAAGCAGTTCCAAGTGCATCAGCTGGACAGGGAGGGAGAGCGCTGGGTGTTTGCTACGCCTCTATCGACTCACTTTTCCCCCCTTGGTCTTTTGGCTTGTCTGCTGCTTAGCTGCATGCAGCCCCTTAGAGTATCTCTCGGTGCCTGACATCCCTGCCTAGCTGGGAAAATGAAAAGGGAGAAAATCAGGCTCTAGAAATTCTTTCAGCTGCTTCCTCCAAAGGCTGCAAATCCTCATCTCCTTGAAGCCACCTGGATGAGTTTACACACACCAATACAGCCTGTGCAGAGTGGGAGCAGAGCAGGAGAAAGCCTGGACATCTCATTCCTCATCCTAGGGCTTTGCAAAGCCCACAGAAACTTCCCCCAACTTTGTAGTAGGGAAACCAAGTGCCTGCCGGAGCAGTCCCACCTGGGCCTGCCTGCTCAGACTTTGGCTGTGGGTAAACAGACAGGCTAACCCAAGTATCCAAAACAAGCCTCTTGCTGACAAAAAAACCTCAGGAACCTGGCAAAGATGGGCTCCCAGTAAGTACACTACAGCCAGACTTGCAAGAAGAGCCAAGGGTGCCCTGGCATGCCATATGCCCCATCCCCTGGGAAATTTTTATGTTTAATTAGAATAGAGTTAAGGAGAGAAAGACGAGTGTATGTGTAGAAGTAAACCATCACCCGGGTAGCTGATTTTCTCCTGCAGGAGACAGAAGCAAAGGAACATTTAATCCTGCTGGCTGAGCATGGCCAAATTGAGATCTACAGGGACTTCTCTGTGCAAATGCCATACGGCAACAAACAGCCTGGGTAACAGGATAAGCTTTATCTGAACAATCAGGCACTTCAGTGCAGCCTTCCAGGGCCACCGGCACCAGCCAGTGAGGGGTTGCCTGGGGACAACTCCTCCAGCCCAGCAGGAGAGTCAAGCAGCTCCTTTGAGTTGCTGCAGAGCAGCCTGGGATGTTGCTGGGTTTGGGTAACTTAGCCAAAAATCCTCGGTGAGCTCCCCCTTTGCCTAGAAACTGTCCCGTTACCCAGCCCCCTTGGCAAAACCCTTTTGCTTGCCACGGCAGGGTGGGAGGCTGCGGCTGCCCGCTCCCTGCCCACCAACCAGCTGCACACCTACGCAACCCACGTTCCCTCTGGCACAGCAGCCCCTCGCACACCAAACGGGGCTTTCAGCCTCAGCCTCCATCACCAGCAGCCCTGCCTGCGACCTGCCTGCCTTCAGAGAGCTCTTGTGAGTGCAGGGATATTAATGATGCTGCCTTTTGATATGCAAACGGAGCGCTCATTACGCCTCTCGCCCCACATCCTCTGAGCTGTTAATTAAAGAGTGTGCAGCAGGCAGAAAATTATCATAGTTGCCTGCAAAACAAACCAACGACGCTCGGATGGCTGCAGCCCACCCCCTAAAGCACACGCAGCAAGCCCTGGCAGTGGCAGGACAGATGGACCTATGCTGCCCAGCGCTTGGGCAGGTGAACCCCACAGCTCCATGGACCCACGACATGCGGTGCAGAAAGCTGTGGCCGGGACACGGTGCCTACATTAGAACCGGCCAGCTTGAGGGCAGATGCCACACATGGGACAAACGCACACTCCTGGGCTGCAAAGGCACTGGTGCCACCTGCCAGCACCATGCTGCTCTTTGCCCAACTTCTCCCGGGCTCTAGGCAAGCAGGAGAGATCCCTTTCCACCCACCCAAGGAAGGCTGGCTTTCCTTTCCCCTTCCCCAGCCCCTGGCTGGAAGCTCACTGCTGGAAACAGGGATGCAAATAGTTCATTTTAGCACTGACCTTCACAGTGCCTCTGCTTTCAGGGGAGGGTGAGACCTGGATCCATCATAGCCCTTTGCAGGACAATATAGCTGGGTGCCTGTGGTAGTGAGCCTCAGAGAGCTGCTGCTGCAGCCTGGAGGCAGCATGTGAAGTACAAAACAAGCCAGTGTTTTGGCCTTGGTGAGCCTTTTGGGGAGGGAAGGACCAGATGAATGGGAGCCAGGAGGGGAAGGATGCCCTGATTGCTCAGTAAAAATGGGCCTCCTCCCCCAGCACTGCCCTGCTGAGGGAAGGGGCTGTCCCAGACCCATCCCCAAACTGCTCTGGAGTCTTGCCTAGCAAACAACCAGCAGCTTTTTAGAACTCTGAATCTGGTCCTTGCAGAAAGAAGCAAGTGCCTGCAGCAATCACAACAGATCAAAGGGAAGGATGAGAGTCACAGCCCACAATTTCCTTCTGCTCCAACTAAACGAGGAATCATATTAACCTGTTAGTGAGCTGAGCAGAGACTGCTCCAACCCACTTTCCCTCTTAGGCAGATTCATGTTTAACCCAAGAATGTGCTGGCCACTGTGATTCCCAGGGTTTGCCTCTCCCTACTTGGCCAGACCAAAACCTCATCCGTGACTCTCTAGCAGAGAACAATGTTCCTGGAGACTTCGAGTCCCAGCACACATCTTTCCTCCCTCCTCACTGACTCAGAGAGGGGAGGATAGCAGTTTGCTCTTGGGTGAGTTTGGGCACACTTTGCAAGTCCCCCATCCTTCCACCAATCCCCCACAGCTGAGAAGAGAGATGCATTGAGATGTAGCACAGCCCTTAGCTAGAAGGATGCACTGGGTTTCTTTCCCTGCCATTTTCTGGGATACAGTCTGCATTTGTCTGTGCTGTTGGGAAACAGGAATTACTGTAAAAGTGAGACTCTCCCACTCGCTCCTCTCATGGTGCTGGTTAGAAATGACAGAAACAGCAGGTGCTCTGTGGACAGTAATGGACTCACTGTGTCTCTTTGCGCCCAACAAGCACTGCTTGATTGGTAACCCTGTGGAAAAGGGAAAGCTCACAAGAGGGAGGCAGGCGCAGGAGCTGCCTGGTGCTTTGGAGAGCAGCTGCTCCTTTGCACTTTTTTACCCATCACAAAAAAAAAAAAAAAAAAGAGTAAACTCTCACTCACAACTAAAGGTGTGCTACATGGGAGCAAATACCACCTCTTTCTGTCCTCCTGGAGCTGATTTCATTTGCTCCTTACCTGACAAGATGGCTCAGGTCCCCAGCAATTCTCTCTTTCTCCTCCCTCTTTGCAAGCTGGTGGTGTTTCCTTCTCCATGGCAGGAGGCTGCTCTCTGTAGCCCCTCAGATATTTCTACTTCTCCTAATCAGTGCTGTACCCAGGTGCCATCACACCTGTGGGGACTTTGGAGGTGCAGATTCCATGGTGTCTGAAGAGAGAGATAATTTGTTGTGCTCTCCCCTGGGATTTCTTCATGCCTTCACCAGTGTGTGCTTCACTGCACCCTGGGATTCAGCATGGAGGGGGCCGGGAGAGCCAGCACTAGGGGAGTTGCCAGCTCAGCTCTCTCCAGAGACAGATGACAGCCACTCTCCCATGCTCCTGATCCTTCAGCTAATCTGGTAATGATAAACATGGCAATGACTCACCCAGAGGTGGAGATCATGGCAGCCTATTTCCCTGGGGCAGCAGTGGGCACAGGATGCTAGTATTCCTTCCTCTCTCACCCCATCCCTCCCTCTCAGGAGGTGGAAGATGCGAAGGCAACTTAATCCAAGCAACTCTGCTTCTCCACCTCCTCCCCACTCCACAGCCATGCCTCTCCCCCACACCTCCAGCCTCCTGGGACCTTGCTGCAATGCCGAGGGTCCATAACCCCCACATCAGTGGTTCTGCACAGCTCCAGCAAGCACAGGCTGCCCCTGCCCTTCAGCCTCCCTTGCGTTCCTCCTGCAAGCAGTATCATCCGTCTCCTCATCTCAGAACTCACCCTGCCATCCATCACCGACTGCCTGAGCACATTATCCTTCACTTCTCCAGAAAGCGGTCGAAGAAGGTAGCTGGGACAAAGCATTTACTCTGCTGAATCCCAGACATGCTCACACCTTGGCTCTGCGTGGCTGCACTGGGGGACTCGAGCTCTGCTGATTCAAACTCTCCAAAGACCAAGAAGGTCCACATAGCTACCTGGCATTGTGAGCATCACCTGTAATCCTTGGGGGTGGAAGCTGTGGCAGATGTGATAGTCTGAGTACAACCACACTGGACTACACTCAGTTAAATCCATCCTCGTTGCCATGGCCTGGCTGGCACCCCCAGGGCTGCAGTATGGGTTATAAACTGCCAGGAGGGAGCATGCAGTGCCCTGTCTTTGCCCAAGGGCAGGGTGGAGGCTGCGAGTGTCCAGCAGCCCAGCACCAGGACACAGGTGTACAAGAGAGGATGGGGCTGGTTTTTGCCCAGCACTTGAGTGGTTTTGCCTGAGACCATAAAGTTTCTGAGGCTGAAGCCTATTCCTTACTCTGTGATTTTTCCCAGATGCTGCTGGAGTTTTTTCCCCATCCTTGGAGTTTTGCCCAGCAGGCAGGCAGGACAGGCTTTGCTGTGCAGCCCTTCTGCAGAGAGGTCAATGCTGGTGCTGCCCTCGTGACCCCCTGTGCCCACAGGCCCACTCACCAATCCCTCCTTTCCTGGCCGCCAGATCCCCCCAAGCAGCTTTAGCTGCTGCTGCCCTCCGTGTTCACAGACACATGCTCTCAGAAGGAAGAGTGAGCAAACACGTGCTGTTCTGCCACAGGAGTACAGTAAGGAAATACTTACCACAGCATTTGGTCTGACTGATAGAGCATAAAAATGACAGCAGGGATATCCCAACACTTCCACCTCTGAGATTTCCATGATAACACCTCCTGGGCCAGCACCGTGGCAGGGATGTGCCTGTGGGGAAAGAGACGGCACTGCTATTTTAGGGTCCCTAAGGACTTGAACCATCCTCACCCAGCATCACAGATGTTAACTAGAGGAAGAGATATTTTGGAAGGCTACGAAGAATCACAGCTTCTTGTGGTATATTATATAGGTCAAATGAATTCTGATAAATATACGGTTTAATGTGAGTCAGTAGTAATAGGTGCTACAAATTTAAATACCTGACGGTACACTCAGTGCATAGCTATGCACACAGATATGGAGCCCTTTAGATTAATATGCATTTAGTATAATGCCCTAGTATTTAGTTCGCATTGAATTGCCACATTTCTGGGTGCATAATAATATTAAATGTGCATCTACATGTTGACTGTGTATATAGCAGCTAGATGCCAATGCTGATCTAGAGCTTTAACTGACCCTAAGGCAATATTTTTGGAGAAGCACCTGATGACCAGAGGGCTAAGTGGTGGCCAGTCCCTGCAGGCTCCTGTTTGTGGGTCCTGCTGTTTTGGAAGAGCAGGAAAGGATGAACAGGCTTGGCCATAGGGTGATGGTTTTGGGCTGATTTGACACTGTCTGTCATTGCAGAAGGCTCTCACCTGCTTGCCAGGGTTGAGCAGAGCTGGGAGTGGAACTCTGCTGCCCTCACAGCGCATCTCAAGGGACTGGCTCGCTCATGTCCTCTCTGAGCAGCTCCCTCCGAGGGTCAGACCTCTCAGCTCCTGCCACTCAACCAGCATGTCCTGGCTGACACTTAGCTCCAAGGTGTTGGTGACTCACTAATGTCACGTGAAGAGTGGAGTCCTCTAGAGATGTCACTCAGTCCTCATTGCTGCTCTGCCTGCAGCTGCCTGGGGAGAGGCCATGCCACACGCAACCCCTACAGCGTGCAGCTCCCCAGCAGCTTGCTGGTGCTCAATTCCCCCAGCAGTTTTGTCCAGGCTGATGTGAAAGCTTTCCAATGCCCTCCCAGGGACAATGATGCAGCCTTGGACCTGGGATTACCAGGCAGCTTCCCACCCACTTTCACTCCCTTCTCTCCGGCTTCATCCCTCTTCTTCCTCCTCCCCTGGGTATTTGCACCCAGCTAGCCTGTCTCCATCTAACCAGGCCAGACATGAGGCTCTTGTAGTGTCTCTTCACACACAAGGTTTCCAGCCTGTTTGCCTATTTTTCTATAAACTACTCCAATCCATTTCAGCCTCTGGCAACCACTCTAGGCTGGATGCAATGCTCCAGAACACTGGTGGGGGTCTCCAGAGGCATAGATTGCCCATCAATTGCCTCAGCCATACCAAAGACATGCCCAACCTCAAATCCTGCTCTCAGTTTCAACTTGTATCTGTAGGGACCCACCATCCTTCTAGCCCTGCTTCTGAGCAAGGCATGAAGCACTGCCACCATGCCAACCAGGAGTTGTGCCTTCCTGTGCCTCACCCTACCCTTTCCTTGGCAAGTGAAGGACCAGTTTCCCCATACAGTTCACAGTCCTGGGAACTGGGCCTGGTGGCACTGTTTGAAAACAAAAAGCCCATGGATGTTGTGGCAACCTCTATCTTCGGAGTTTTGCAAGACCTGATTGAATCAAGTCCTGAGAAACCCAGTCTGACCCCATAGCTGATCCTGCTTTGAGCAGGATGTTGGATTTGAGATGTCCTGAGGTCTCTCATCGAGCCTGAGTTGTTCTGTGACTCTAGCCCCCTGCCCACACTTCAGGGGTGGCCCCAGACCTTTCCCAAGCTGCCAGGGGCTGAACTCTGCCCAGGCTCAGGTCGGTGGCACCATCATCTCTGAAGGTCTCTTCTCACAGCCAGAAGTAGCCACACATGCCAGCATCCCCCCTCCATGCCTTAGCCTACTCACAGGGTGTGCAGACCCCCCCCTTTGCAGATCCCACAACCTTCCCCTTTACTGCCTCCCT